>JAJOOR010021751.1:0-15771 GCA_036250505.1 Solanum acaule | reverse complement strand
TTACTATTTGTTTCACACAAGCACAAACCCCCCTTTAATTACCTGTTTCTGGAAATAATTTGACTAATTGAATATAATTGTCGGTTAAAGTAAAGTCTAAACCATTTTCCTCGTGGGATCGATCCCAACCTACAAGTTGGGTTCTTTACTTGATAACGATCGCTTATACTTCTATAAGGAGGTGTAATTTGAGCGTATCACCTGCCTGCGCCAAGTGTGGTAGGAACCACTTGGGTATTTGTCGTGAGGGCTCCACTGGTTGTTTTAAGTGTGTTCAGACTAGGCATTTCATGCGAGAGTGTCCAAAGAGCAAGCAGGGATATGACAATGGGGGCAATAGAGCCCAATCTTCTTCAAATGCTCCACTAGACAGAGTTGCACCTAGAGGGGCTACTTCTGGTACTGGCGGAGGGACAAACCGCTTATGTGCTATCAACAGTCACCAAGAGAAAGAGGATTCATCAGATGTTGTCATTGGTATGATCCAAGTCTTTGACTTTACTGTTTATGCTTTGCTAGATCCAGGAGCGAGTTTATATTTTGTATCTCTGTATGTTGCTATGAACTTTGATGTTATTCCTAAGCAACTTAGTGAACCATTCAGTGTTTCTACACCTGTTGGTAAGTCCATTCTAGCAGAGAGTCTTTCGTGATTGTCTCATTTCCGTCAATCACAAGAGTACCATGGCTGATTTAATTGAGTTAGACATGGTAGATTTTGATGTCATTCTTGGTATGGACTGGCTTCACGCCTGTTATGCCTCAGTTGATTGTAGAACTCGAGTAGTCAAGTTTCAGTTTCCAAATGAGCCAGTCTTAGAGTGGAAAAGCAGTTTAGCAGTGCCTAAGGGTCGTTTCATTTCGTACCTTAAGGCAAGAAAGTTGGTTTCTAAGGGGTGTGTCTATCACTTAGTTCGAGTTAATGACTCATGTACCTCATATTCAGTCAGTTCCAGTGGTAAAAGAGTTTCCAGAAGTCTTTCCAGATGATTTTCCTTAAGTCCCTCTTGAGAGAGAGATAGATTTCGATATAGATCTTCTTCCAAATACTCGTCCTATATCTATTCCGCCATATAGAATGGCACTAGCAGAGTTGAAGTAACTTAAAGAGCAGTTAAAAGATCTATTAGATAAGGGCTTTATTCGACCAAGTGTCTCACCTTGGGGCGCTTCGGTCCTATTTGTGAGAAATAAAGATGGTTCCCTTAGGATGTGTATAGATTACTGCCAATTGAACAAGGTTACCATTAAGAACAAGTATCCTCTTCCGAGGATTGATGATTTTTTTGATCAGCTTCAGGGTGCTTCTTGTTTCTCAAAAATTGACCTCAGATCGGGTTACCATCAGTTGAAAATAAGGGAATGTGATATTCCCAAGATAGCATTCAGGACCCGTTATGGTCATTAAGAGTTTCTGGTCATGTCGTTCGGTTTAACTAATGCACCAGCAACGTTCATGGACCTTATGAACAGAGTCTTCAAACCTTATTTAGTCATGTTTGCTATCGTCTTCATTGATGACATACTAATCTATTCAAGGAATGAAGAAGATCATGCTAGCCATCTCATAATAGTTCTTCAGACTTTGAAAGATAAAGAATTATATGCTAAATTTTCTAAGTGTGAATTTTGGCTTGAGTCTGTGGCATTCTTAGGCCATATTGTGTCTGGAGAGGGAATTAAAGTTGATACTTAGAAAATTGAGGCAGTGCATAATTGGCCTAGACCCATAGCTCCAACTGATATTAGGAGTTTCTTGGATTTAGCTGGCTATTATAGAAGGTTTGTAGAGGGCTTCTCGTCTATTTCATCTCCTTTGCCCAAGTTAACTCAGAAAATAGTGAAGTTTCAATGGTCTGAAGCTTGTGAGAAAAGCTTTCAGGAATTGAAAAAGAGGTTGACCACTGCCTCAGTTTTGACCTTACCAGAAGGTACTCAAGGCTTTGTGGTGTATTGTGATGCATCTAGAGTTGGCTTGGGTTGTGTGTTAATGCAGAATGACAAAGTTATAGCTTATGCCTCCAGACAGCTGAAAGTTCATGAGAAGAACTACCCAACACATGACTTAGAGTTGGCTGTTGTAGTATTTGCTTTGAAGATATGGCGTCATTATTTGTATGGTGTTCATGTAGATGTAGTCACTGATCACAAGAGTCTTCAATATGTGTTCACTCAGAAAGAGCTTAATCTCAGATAGAGGAGGTGGTTAGAATTACTCAAGGATTATGACATGAGTATTCTTTACCATCCAGGTAAGGCTAATGTTGTTGCTGATGCTTTAAGAAGGTTGTCTATGGGTAGTACCGCCCATGTTGATGAAAAAAATAGAGAGTTAGCAAAAGGTGTGCATAGACTTGCACGCCTGGGAGTCAGAATCATGGATTCCACAGAAGGGGGAAAAATGGTGATGAATGGGGCTGAATCTTCATTAGTGTTAGAAGTGAAAGAAAAGCAAGACCAAGACCCCATTTTGCTGGGCCTAAAGGCAAATGTTCGTAGGCAAAGAGTATTAGCGTTTGAACAAGGGGGAGATGATGTATTGAGATATCAGGGTAGGTTGTGTGTACCAACTATGGATGGACTCCAGGAGAGGATCATGGAGGAAGCTCATAGCTCCAGATATTCCATTCATCCGGGTTCCACCAAGATGTATCGTGATTTGAAAGAAGTGTATTGGTGGAATAGTATGAAGAAGGGCATCGCTGAATTTGTTGTTAAGTGTCCAAATTGCCAACAAGTTAAAGTAAAGCACTAAAGGCCAAGTGGTTTGGCTCAGAATATCGAACTTTCAGAATGGAAGTGGGAGATGATTAATATGGATTTCATCACAGGTGTACCAAGGTCTCGCAGACAACATGATTCCATTTGGGTGATTGTCGATAGAATGACAAAATCGGCCCATTTTCTACAGGTAAAGACTACCCATTCAGCAGAAGATTATGCCAGGTTATATATTCAAGAGGTGGTAAGACTTCATGGAGTCCCAATCTCTACTATTTCAGATAGAGGTACACAATTTACTGCACAATTCTGGAAATCTTTTCAGAAAGGTTTGGGTTCGAAGGTGAACTTAAGTACTGCCTTTCATCCTCAGACAAATGGGCAAGCAGAGCGTACCATTCAGACATTAGAAGATATGTTGAGGGCATGTGTGATTGATTTCAAAGGTAATTGGGATGATCACCTACCTTTCATTGAGTTTGCGTACAACAATAGTTACCACTCTAGCATCCAAATGGCTCTATATGAAGCTCTTTATGAGAGAAGATGCAGATCTCCTATTGGATGGTTTGAAGTTGGTGAAGCAGGGTTGATAGGACCAGATTTAGTTCACCAAGATATGGAGAAGATGAAGGTGATTTAAGAGAGGTTGAAAACGACGCAGAGTCGTCAAAAATCCTACACTGATGTTAGGAGAAGACCATTAGAATTCGAAGTAGATGATTGGGTATATCTAAAATTTTCACCCATGAAGGGTGTTATGAGGTTTGGTAAGAAGAGGAAGCTTAGTCCCCAGTATATTAGACCGTATCGAATATCCAAGAGGATTGATAATGTAGCTTATAAGTTGGAGCTACCACAAGAATTAGTAGCAGTTCATCCGATATTTCACATCTCTATGTTGAAGAAATGCATGGGTGATCCTTCATTTATCATACCAACTGAAAATATTGGGATCAAGGATAGTTTATCTTATGAGGAGGTTCCTGTTCAGATTCTAGATCGCCAAGTTCGCAAGTTGAGAACAAAAGAAGTAGTATCAGTCAAGGTCCTTTGGAGGAACCAGTTTGTTGAAGAAGCTACTTGGGAAGCTAGAGAGGATATGAAAAAGAGGTATCCACATCTCTTTAAATCCGGAGAAAATGCAGACCAATGTACTAATTATCTTCTTAGTACTCTTTAAATTATGAGTGAGCATGTTGTTTGTTTGCATTTTTATTGTTGGGTGTCTGAACTTGATATTACCACCCTTAGCCTAGTAAGAGTAATCTCATTCGAGGATGAATGTTCCCAAGGGGGAGATATTGTAACATCTCGCAATTTGAAATAGCTAGAAAGAAGCTAAGAACTTGAAATAATCATTTTGGAAAGTATAAGGAAATCTAGAAATTATAGGAAAAGTTAAAGTTGAGTTTTGGTCAACTTCAAACGATCATAACTCCTAGTTCAAGATGAGTTAGGTGTAATTCCAGATATGGTTGGAAATCTCTTGGAATGATCTTTCCAACGCCGCCAAGTTTGCGTGATTCCGAGTTTGTATGAGTAAGATATGCCCTTTGGAAGTTGGGCTGTTGGATTAAGGAAATGTCCAATCCGGATTTTGAAAGGGTAGTTTAGTCTTTTCCTTACCCTTTTATTTTAATTCGTTTTTGGTAATTACTTAGGGGTCTAAACTGATCTTAGTCAGTTTACGCTTTTAGAAAAAAGGTTAGGGTTTTGAGAGAAAAGAAAAGAAGAAGAATGTTCAAGATTCGTCGATTTCTTGGAGCTTTGCTTGTGGATTTCGTCGGGGGTGATCCCTACAAGGTATGACATAGTGTTGGGTTAGTTCACCCACACGCCAATCTTGTTTCAATTCAGCGAATTTAAGTTGTTTGAATGCAAAGAAAGTGAGTTCTTGAAGAACATTGTTGAAAATTCGTTGAGTTCTTGATGGTTGTGTTGTTGAAGTCTCTTGTTGATTTGATTCGTGTTTCCGGGTGAATTTTCGAGTTAAATATGTTGTATGTTGAGGGTACTATTGATCCTAAGTGTTTGGGGAAAGAACCATGGAAGTTTGGAGGGTTTAGAGATGAAAAACGAAGGAGAAAAATTGGGGCGCCGCGCCTGCCAGAGCGCCACAAAAGTTCCTCTGAACTTTGACCTCTGGCGTGTCACGCCACAGAAAGTTCTCTGAACTTTGAGGGCTGGCGCCCCGCGCCTCACAGAGCGCCAAGGACGCCAGTTCTCCCCATTCGTTCCCCACCTTTTAGTACGCGTTCCTTAGTGATGTACCTACGTTTTCTAGTTGATTCCAACACTCTAATGTACATCTAAACATCATGAAATCATCCATAAACCTGAGATCATGAACCTTGAATCCATAATCCAATTCAAGGAAAGTTAAGATCAAAGTTAAGAGAAGTAAGAGTCAAGTCAAGACAAGTTCTTAGAGTTTTCCAAAAGTCTTTTCCAAATGTTTTAACTTTGTTTTAAGATTTAAAGTTAAAGTTGAGTAAAGAGTAAAGAGTAAAGAGTAAAGTTTGAAGTTCATTTCTTCAAAAGTATATGGGGACTATGTATTCCCAAAGAGAGTAAAAATGTTTTCACATTTAAATAAGAACGGAACTCAGATTTCCAAAGAGCCTTCGGGCTAGTTTTCAAAAAAGAATAATAGATTTCTAAATGAAGCAAGCAAGGAAACTGAGATTTCCAAGATAGCCTTTTAGCTAAGTTTTTTAGCACTAATCTCCAATCACAGAAAAAGTATGTTTCTAAAACATAAGAGCTAGTATATTTTGGGAGTAGTATTGAGCACCGAATTGGGGACGAGCATGAGTTCAGATAACTCTTGTCACCATAAAACCATGTAGCCACCATGGGTAGAAAAGGGTCATACTTTTTAGATGAATCCTTTTCGCAATAGACTAGTGGATCCATTAGGCAGTTCAACTCCTCTACCTTTGGCCGGGTATAGAATGCGTTGGCAGCGTGAGGTAGATCACTCTATCATCACAATAGCTCTTATGTGATGGTTGTCGGTTAGAGAAACTCCCACAAAAGTATTGTATTTTTATATACATAAGTTTATTGGTATTTTTACATACATCTCAGAGTTATTTGTATCTTTGCATACATACAGAGTTGATATTATGTTTTTAAATAGCTTTTCTTTATATTGCACTTGCATTTAAACTGCTTTATATTGAAATGAGTTCGGTCATGTTGAGTTGAGTTGAGCCAGGTAAGTTCTTCAGTTTCTCTCATATTCTTTCTAGCCTATGTTGTTTTAGAATTCCAACTCGCATACTCGTACATTCAATGTACTGATGTCAGTTGGCCTGCATCGTATTATGATGTAGACACAGGTAACTAGGATCGGCATTCCAGCACATCGTTGACCAGTGAGCAGTTCAGAGTCTGTTAGTGAGCCTCCTTGGTTTTCGGAAGATCCATTTCATTGTTTTCTAGTTTAGTTCATTAGGATGTTGTGGGGTCTGTCCCAATATTTATCTCATTTGTTATTAGAGGCTTCATAAACAGTCATATATTTTTCCTTTGAATCTTTTCAGTATCATTTCTTAGTGTTAAGACTTGGGTTGCCATTTTTGGCTAGGTTGAATGTTTTACCTTTAAACATTCTCAGTTATTTCATTATTCAGTTCAGTTAAGTTCTTGGATCATTATAGGTATGAATATTGTCTTCCGCTGAGTTAAGTAAGCCAGGCCAAGGGTTCGCTTGGGGCCAACAATGGTCTTCGAGTCCAGCCACGTCCGGGGTGTAGGCTCGGGGAGTGACAACTATCCTTTGTTGTCTATAAATATGGCGGTTTTCTCACACTTTGAATTTTGTACATTTTCTATTCTTCTTCTTAACACAAGGAAGATTGTGATAGTAGTAGTAGTTCAATTATGCAATTACAATATTTTATGTGGCTAAATTAAATAGATCAACAAAAATTGATACAACAAGGAGAATGGAATAACTCAACTTCAAACGAGAAGACTATCTAGATAACTAATATGCACTCATATTCATAGCCATAAATATATTTTTGCAGCAACTTCAACTTAACAAGAAGTTTAATGATTTTTTGTTGCACAAACTACAATTTGTTGTTCAAGTTGTGAAAAGTATCAAACTATTGGAGAAAAAGAATTTGATCAAAAACTTGTTTGAAGAGTCCAAATATGTACCATTTTCATTGCCATAAATATATTTTGGCAACAACTTCTACTTGACAAGAAGTTCAATGATTTTCTGTTGCACAAACTACAACTAGGTGTTCAGTTGTGAAAAGTCTCAAATTGTTGGAGAAAAAAGATTTGATCAAAAAACTTGTTTGTTTGAAGTGTCTAAACTAGATATAATAAGTACTCATCTGTTTCCAATTTATTTGTTGTACTTTTATTTATTTCAGTTTAATATGAATGTTCTTTTTTCTTGGTGGTTGGGGGTGCATCTTTAAGACCACAAAGTTAAAAGACATTTTTATATATTATACATATCCTTAAATTAAAAGTCTTCTTTATTAGTCAAAATTTCATATCAAATTTAAATTAGACAAATCTATATCTATCTTTTTTATCTTCTATACTAACTTAAAAGAAGGAACTACATAACTTAAATGATAAATTATTATAATACCACCAACTTAAAACACTAAATATAGTATATCTTATATAAAAATATATTTTATTTTATTTATTTATATTATATTATATTAAAAACAGGCACCTTTTCACATTGAAGGGTTGTGACATTTCCAAAGAGTTATAACTTTTTCGATGAGTTGTGACCTTTTCGAAGGGTTGCGACTTTTCCGAAGAGTTGTGACTTTTCTGAAGGGTTGTGACATTTCCAAACAGTTATGACTTTTTCGATGAGTTGTGACCTTTTTGAAGGGTTGTGACACTTTTTTGATAACAATAAGAATTTTTTTATGTGCGCTACCCTTTTTTGGCTATAAAAAAAGGGGTTTTCTCAAATTTTTAAACTATAATTTTTTGAAGGTTTTCATTGTTCTTCTTCTTCTTTGACCATCCAATTTAGTATATCTTCTATATTTTATATATCTACTTATTTATTTATGTTATATTATATTATATTAAAAGAAGACACCATTTCACATGAATGGTTACGACTTTTTCAAAGAGTTTTGACTTTTCCAATGAGTTGTGACATTTTCAAATGGTTGTGACTTTTATGATAGAAACAATATGCACATTCTCATACTACCCTTTGTTAACTATATATAAAGGGGTTTCTTCACATTTTTAAACTACAATTTTTTTATGTTTTCTTTTCTTCTATTCTTAAAACCTCATGTTTGATTTTCAGAATTTGAAAATCTCAAAGTTAAATGAAATTTGAACACTCCCTAACATGTATGTTAATTAATATAATACTCAAACTAGAAATATCCAATTTAGTATGTCTTTTATATTTTACATCAATATTTATTTATATTATATTATATTAAAAGTAATAATTCCAACAATACAATAATAACTAAGTAATGCACTATGGGGGAGGGAGGAGAAAGTATATTATTTAAGAGGATGTGTAACTAAAATATTTTAAAAGCGACTAACTTTCAATAGTAATCATAAGAAAGCTTACATACACTATTAATAGGAACTTATACTTTATCATTCATTTTATAATTGTTTACTTAATTTTTTAATTTAATAATATTCATATTATTATTAATGTATTACAGGGTTTGATATTCACGTGCAACGCATGTGCATCAAAACTAGTATATATATATATATATATATATATATAAAGCTAGATAAAAAAGAAGTGATGTGGCACCTCTCAATGGCCAAGGATCCTATTTATCTTTTTTTTGTGGTTTTTTTTTTATATTTTTCTAATTCTTTTCAATTATTTTATTTTATAACATCATCTTCTTAATTTATACCTCTTCAATTACATAAATTTAAATATTAATTAATTTAGTAATGTCTATAACTCCTAACCTTTCATATTCATAACCTTCAAATAATTGTTTAATACTCAAATGTATAACTCCTTAAAATGACACTTATAAAAACCTATTTGAGACATGTATAATAATTACCACAATAATATTGTAATAATAGGAATAATTGTATTAGTGTTGTAAAAAATTATTCAACTCTTGGTCTTTTTCTACATATTCAACGTTGCATACACATATTCTTTTTTTTAAATTATTTCTTCGTCACTATTTGATAATCTCTATTCGATTAAATTATGTGTTTAATTTTATTTTATTTTTATTGTAAAGTAAAACCTCAACGGCAGTGTTTCACTATAACAATTTAATTCTCTCTTCTCGCAATGCATACTATAAGAATGAAAGTTTAAATATAACGTTTTAATATTAATGGATTTATGCGGCACAAATGTGTAGTAAATGAATGCCAGTTCGAGCATCGAATATTGAAAAAAAAATCTCTAACTTTTGAATTTCGTGCACAAATGTTCGAATATAATTCAGGTATTTTTTTTTCACCATTATTTAGTAAAAATATATTTTAATTTGTTTATTTTTATTATAGAGTCATTTATATATATATAAAAAAGACATGTAATTTACGATCAAATAGATTTAGTATTGTTGGTTGAACTAATGATATTTCTATAAGAATCATTGAATTTAGTATGACACTATGATAATTAGATTGTTACTTAACCGAAGCTCTTCATATCAATTTATATGTTTTCGTCTGTTTTATCAACAATTTTAAATTGAAAATGCAACATGAGATTTTTTTAGCAATTTTTCTGAATAGATAATATCAGAATCATAATTTAATTTGTATTTCTCTCTTTTATTGTATAATTTATTAATTTATTTAAAAATATGTTTAATAACTTTTTATACCAGCACGAAGCACGGGCAAGTACATGCACTAGTTAGATATATATCAACAAAGATGTTGAGGTAGTTGGTGATACTTCAGGAAGAAAAGTTGCGCACCTTATAATTTAAATATGAAATGTTTCTATTTTTTTTAATTAATAAAAGATTTAACTTGGTAATTGGTATGCCTGTTCATGGAAACGGCTAGCCAGTTTCACATCTGTCTTTTCTTGTGGGGCTGGTTTGTCTTCATCTCTGTCAGAGGAGAGCTTAAAAACACACACATTTCCTTTCAACATGGACAGGAGAACTTCATTTTATTTTTTCGGACATGATTCTTTATATACTAGTTTCTGGGTACGCGCTAAGCGCGTGTATCCCATATTATTTGTATATATTTTTAAAAATACTTGAATAAAATTAAAATTCACACTATCCAATTTTTACAAAATGCCATATATATAACTTGAGAAAAAACTTGAAATTCCGACTTAAGCAATGATACGCAAATCACTTTTATCTCAAAATTTAATTTATGGCTGGTTACTTGTGCAAACAATAAAAACTTGAAATTCTTTAATAATCTGTCAAAATCATCTCCAACATGTTGATAAATCACAACATAAGTAATGTAATGTAATATAAATATCATATTGACGTTATTAAACTATGAGAAGATACAGTTAGCTAAAAGACTAGTTCTGAATCTAATATGAAAAATTTCAAACATTTATTGTTAACAGACCCAAGAACAATCAAGTATAATACAAACAGATCTTACAAATAGTTGATTTGTTTCCAAAAGGAAAATCAGAAAATTACATCCAATTAGGAATAAGACTTAACTGATAAACACATCAGGAATGTGAGCAATTTTGTACCAGTCTTCTCCTATTCCCTTCTCACACCGCTTGGCCAGTGTTGGACATCCCCTAACTGATAAATTTGTGAGGGCTGTTAGATGCTGCAATCCCTCCGGTAAACATAGTAGCATCTCACAATATGTTATGGATAACTGTGTGAGTGAAGTTAAACCTTTCACCCCTTCCTCAGGGAGACTCTCTAGTGCCCAACAATATTCAATTTTCAGATGCTTCAAAGCATTAAGACTAGCCAGGCTGGTAGGCAGCTCTTTAAGATTCTCAAAGAAAGAGATTTCCAAGTATTTGAGATTTGCAAGACTTTTGAACATCTCTTCTGGGAGCGAAGTAGCTTCTCTGTTACTGATAATATGGAGGGAAGGAAGAGCCCTGAGATTAGATATGGAACTGAAACCTATTGCATCTGACTTGTCCCCACGAACTACCAATTTCTTGACAGAAGAAAGGGTCGGAATAACAAACATAAGGCATCCGTGAATTGTCATCTCTTCAAGCATAGGGAATTGCTCTTCTCCTTCCTTTTTCAGCAATCCTTTCAGATTATCAAATTCACCTATAATAAGTTTTCTCAGATATGGAAACCTTCTTCTGGTAGGGAATCCAGAATCAAGATACTCCACTTCCACAGACCCACTCCATAACTCTAGACTTTTTAGACTAGGAAGCTCACCAAAGGGTGGTAAGCATGAGCAGTTTTTGCAACCGCGAATTTTAATAGAGACAACATTTTTCAAAACTGAGTGATTCTTCCAGTCTGGGAGACGGATTCCTCTGAAGCCACTGATTGTTAAACAAGTTAGATTGGAGTGTGGTTTGAGGGCTTCAAGCACTTTATCTTCTTCTGATTCATATCTATGCTGTCCATTCCAAATCATGCTTAATGAATGCTGAAGGTTTATACAAGATGACTTTAAAGAAGAAGAAGATGAATTGAAACAGAGTAGTATATTATTTCTCTAGGAAAAAAAATTACTTTACATTGAGACTCTAGTCTTGTATTTATACACATACTCATCCCTATAATTGTTTCTTGAATGTAACTAACTTTCAACTAACTAACTTTTCCTAACTGACTAACAGTGTTCTAACTATAATTTGGACCTTTCCTCTTTTGCTTCTTGAGTTCTGTTAACAATCCCCCTCAAGCTAGGAGAGGCAAATATATTTAGAACTCCTAGCTTGGACATTAAGAACTCATGTTGTGCTTTAGTCAGACCTTTTGTGATGACATCAGCAGGCTGGTTCTGAGTAGGTATGTTGCTCACACTGATTAGTCCTTGTTGCAGCTTCTCTCTAATAAAATGACAATCAATTTCAATATGTTTAGTACGCTCATGATAGACTGGATTAGCTGCTAACTGAATAGCAGACTTGCTGTCACTATGTATGTGTACCGGAAACCTTACTTCAGCTTTTAACTCCTTCAGCATTCCCACTAACCAAACTAACTCAGCCACAGTAGATGCCAAGCTTCTATACTCAGCTTCAGCTGAGCTCCTTGATATTGTTGTTTGCTTCTTGGCTTTCCAGGATACCATAGAGTCTCCAAGTTTGATTACATAGACTGTTACAGATTTCCTTGTAATAGGGAAAGCTGCCCAGTCTGCATCACAATAGGCTGTTACCTCATTGTTTGGATCACTTGACAGTAATATACCCTGACCTGGTTGTTGTTTGATATACTTGACAATTCTAAGTGCAGTATCCATGTGAGACCTTTTGGGTTGTTGTAAAAATTGACTTAAAGTTTGGATGCTGAAAGAAATATCAGGTCTAGTCATGTTCAGGTATAGGAGTTTTCCAACTAACTTCTGATAGGAACTTTGATCTACAAGTTTGTCTTCTTGATTTTGCCCTGTTTGATCATCATACTGTTTAGATGTCAACTTGACATTCACATCAATAGGTGTGCTAGAAGGTTTAGCAGTAGACAGTCCCACTTCAGATATAGGTTGAAGTGCATACTTCCTTTGATGCATAACAATTCCAGCCTCAGATCTTGCAAATTCTATCCCAAGAAAATACTTTAACTCACCTAAATCTTTCATTTTGAATATCTGTTGTAGAGAATCTTTTGTTCCTTTTATCAGCTCCAAGCTACTTCCTGTAATCAAGATATCATCAACATACAACAATATTATTGTAATTCCTTCAGAGTTCTTCCTTGTGAACAAGGAATAGTCATGCTGACTTTGGTTAAGGTTAAGGTTTTGTAATGCTTCAGTAAGCTTGTGATTCCATTGTCTTGGTGCTTGCTTAAGACCATACAAGGATTTGATCAGTCTGCATACCTTGTTCTCCCCCTGACTAGCAAATCCTTGAGGCACATTCATGTAGATTTCATCCTGTAAATCACCATTTAAGAATGCATTATAAACATCCATTTGGTGAATGTACCAACGTCTTGACACAGCCAATGCTAGAATAGTCCTAACAGTAACCATTTTTACCACAGGAGAGAAAGTTTCTTTATAATCTATTCCCTCCTTTTGACTGTACCCCTTTGCTACTAACCTTGCTTTCAGCCTTTCTATCTCCCCAGTGGACTTGTATTTGATTTTATAAATCCATCTACAACCAATTGGAAATTTCCCTTTGGGCAAATCAACAAGCTCCCAAGTGTTATTATCTTGCAAGGCTTTTATCTCAGCTTGCATTGCCTCTACCCATTTTGGCTCCTTACTTGCCTCTGCATAAGTAGCAGGTTCTGTATTTATAGAGGTTGTTGCAACAAACTGCTGATAATTCTTAGATACTTTAACTGTAAGACACACAATCTGATATAGGAAATTGTACTTCCTTGTTAATATTTAGAGACACAAAATCCTTCATCCATACAGGTGGATGTACCCCTCTTGTAGGCCTTCTTGGAACAACTTCTTCCAGATTGCCTTGATTCTCAGAATTATGTGTTTCCTCCACATGTTCCATCACAATATTCTCTTCTACCATTTCCTGTTCACTTTCCTCAGAACTTTGCATTTCTTGTGAACAATTTTGACCAAGAGTAATATCTCTAGTCACACTGTCAACTCTCGGAATCCAATCTACATTTAGTAGTTCAGCATTCATATTATCCAAAAAAGGACCAACTTCTTTGTTTGTGAATGTAGTCATAAAGGGAAACACTGACTCCTTGAATATGACATCTCTACTTACAAAGAAGTTATTTGATGATAAATCAAACAATATGTAACCTTTTTGAGTTTCTGAGTACCCCATGTGTATTGAAGATTTTGACCTGGATGCTAACTTATCATTCTCTGATAGATTTTTAGCAAAACACAGACATCCTAACACTCTTAGGTGTGTCAACATTGGCCTGGTTCCATATAGCCTCTCATATGGAGATTTATCTCCTAGGACTTTACTAGGCATCCTATTTATTAGATATACAACAGCTAGTACACACTGTCCCCAATACTTTATAGGAATGTGCCCTTGAAACCTCAAGGATCTTGTTACCTCTAAGATGTGTCTATGCTTTCTTTCCGCTACTCCATTTTGTTGTGGAGTATAAAGACATGACCTTTGATGTATTGTACCTCCTTCTTTAAACATATTTGCACATACAGAGTTTACAAACTCTGTACCATTATCAGACCTGACCTTCTTGACTGTTTTACCAAACTAAGTTCTTACAAACTTCAGAAACAGTGATACACATACACAGACATCAGACTTACTTTTCAACAAAAAAATTCAAGACATTCTTGGGAAATCATCAACAAATGTAAGGAAAAATCTATTACCATCAAAAGTTGCCTTCTTATATGGACCCCAAACATCCAAGTGAATCAGTTCAAATAACTCAGTACTTTTAATACTACTAATAGGGAACACACTTCTTGTTTGTTTTGCATAAGGACACACACTACATTTATTCAAAACTCTGTTCATACAATCTGAGTTTATAGGGAACAACTTGTTCAAAATGTGAGATGACACATGTCCTAGTCTCTTATGCCATACACACACCTCTTTTGACAATTGTTTTTCCCTTTCCTCTCTTTCTGTCATCATACAAGACTGGTGTGTTATCTGATCCTGTGTAAGATTCTTCAGTAGCAAGTACAGCCCATCACTTTCTTTACCAATCGCCTTCACCTTGCCAGTGTAAAGCTCCTAAAACACACAAAAATGTGGAAAGAAAGTGACTGAGCAACCTAACTCCTTAGTCATCTTGCTTACTGACAATAAATTATACTTAGATTATGGAATGTGAAATACATCTGTAACTATAATTGTTGGAGATATGTGACAAGAACCAGTATGAGTCACATAAGCATACCAATTTTCGAAATCATATGATTTGTTGCCCCTGTATCTATGATCCACACATAATTATTTTCAGACACTAATAGAGCCTTACCTACTGCATTAGTCTGAACTTCATGAGCCTGAACTCCATGAGCTTGAGCTGCATTTCCTGTGTTTGCAGTCCCTTTATTCTGCTTAAGCATTTGTAGTATTTGGTTGTATTGCTCTCTGGTAAAAGTGCAACCTTGCAAGTGTTTTGCACACTCATCTTCTTCATTATTCCCAGCAAATGACTTGCCACTTGTACCAGGCACATTTGTGTTAAATCCATAGTTAAATGATGTAGAGATATCAGACACACCATCATATGCCTCTCTTTTTGTATTACTGGATTCATTAACCACTATGTAGGCAGTATTTCCTGCTCCATTAACTGCCTTCCTCTTTGACTTGAATTCAGGAGGGTATCCATTAACTTGTAACATTGATCTTTAGTATGACCCTTACACCTGCAGAATTCACAGACAATACCAAAGTTTTTCTTGAACTTGTTAGGTACTTGTGCACTGGTAGACCCTCCAGATCTTGAGTACATTGCTAGTGGATCAACTCCAGACATACTTATAGAATTCATACCCATGTTATTACTGTTAGAAGCAAATCTTTGACACTCATCACTGACAACCATAGCATACGCCTGGTTCACTCCTGGTATAAGACTCATTAATAGAATTTGACTTCTAGCCTGTCCATATGATTCAGTCAATCCCATAAGGAATTGATAGAGTTTTTGCCTGTTTACATGATCAATAAAACCTCTTGATCTTTCACAGTTACAACCAGGGGATGGAACTAGAGCTTCAAACTCATCCCACAAGTTCTTCAGTTTTGTAAAATAGACAGACACTGAATCTGTACCTTGCTGCAGTGTTGCAATTTCCTTATGCAGACTGAAGGTTCTTGATCCATCCATTTGATCAAATCTTTCCTTCAAATCATTCCAAACACTTTGAGCAGTGGAGGCAAAAGCTACCCCTCCTAACAGACTTTTTGAAACAGAATTGAGAAGCCAT
>JAJOOR010021748.1:0-17295 GCA_036250505.1 Solanum acaule | reverse complement strand
AAATCCGAAACCAAACTAAAAAACCAAACAAAGTAAATTGTTAATCCAAAATCAAATAAAAAAAAATCTAAAAGCCAATTCAAATTAAAATCCGATTTGATTTGATTTTTCAATTTAATCCAAATTGTGCATACCTCTGCCCATTACCCTAACCAACACAACTGCACAACCATAAGCTCCTCAAATTCTGCCTGTAGTATAATTAGCAAAGATTTGTGCCTTGCACAAGTTCAATATTTGTTTATAAAATTAACTTTGTAAGTAATGTTTGATGGAATAATTTTAAATTTCGAAATAAGTTATATACTTGTCTGTGTGGGCTAGGCAGAGGCTCTGACATTACCCTCAAGGCCTATTGTCACTGACTTAGAGTTCTCGCTAATGTTCCGTGCGCCACTTGACAACTTACTCACTATCTTTCAAGATCTCGTAAGCTCAAGTAAGCCTTTAAGACTTAAGATCGCAAAGAGAATGAAAATGAAATACTTAGAAAGATCAAGAGAACTTTTGAAAGAAGGTTTTTGTATTAAGCTTGGAAGATTGCTTTACAACTTGCTTGGTTTCTTGGTGCCTAGTAAATGAGGGGCACCTTTATTTATACTAACACCTAGGGACTAAAGTGCAATTTAAAATTACTTTATAAGTCCCTAGACTATTTACACTTTGGTCCCTCTCTAGAAATCTCTACACTTTCTAGGAATTTCTAAGGTTTTCCAAGAAAATATCTAAGGCATTCTAGAGAATTCTAAGGAAGGACCTAGGGATTTCTAAGCCTTCTTGAAAACTCTAAGGGCTTCTAGAGTTCTCTATAAACCTCTCCATAACTCTAGACTCTTCCGCCCCTATCCGACTGCAAATTTTAATTGTGAAGTGGCGGGACGTGACACTATTCCCTTCTCCTATTGACAAGGATATCCAAATATCTCTTTGAAAAGTCGGCATCCCTCTTTTCAAAACTGATTAATTAACGACCCACCAAGTAAGGGCACGTTGCGCGGGTAATAGCCAGTTCAAGGAAGTGAAACTAAGACATGAAACTCCCCCTTTTTTTGACTTTTAAGTAAGTAAGACCCTGTCCTCTTCCCTTTCGACATCAAGATAATTGATGAAGGTGGTGCTTTGAACATTTTCGCTGAAGTCGAAAAGATAAACAAATCACTATCTAAAATAAGTTATATAAATATATTTCCATGATGATGAATCATTTTATTAAACGTAAAATAAATATCTTTAAATATTATAAACATTGTACATTTTAAGTAATATTGATTAAATAATTATAAAATAAATTATAGTATATATTTGTGCGACAGTAAATTATTCTCGATTTTTTTGTGAAATCTAAAGAAGAAATTACCTTACTAAAGTAACTATTAATTCCTAAAATACCCTCACTGGAAGCTGCTCTACAAATGCAACAAAGAAACTCCTAAAATACCCTTACGATCGGAAGCTGCTCTACGTATTCCCTTATATATAAGTAGTAAATTTAAGTAATATTGATTAAATAATTATAAAATAAATTATAATATATATTTGTGTGACGGTAAATTATTCTCAATCTTTTTGTGAAATCTAAAGAAGAAATTACCTTACTAAAGTAACTATTAATTCCTAAAATACCCTCACCGGAAGCTGCTCTACAAATGCAACAAAGAAACTCCTAAAATACCCTTACGATCGGATGCTGCTCTACGTATTCCCTTATATATAAGTAGTAAAAGTAAGAAAAATTTAAATGGTTGAATACTTTTGACAAAATAATTATTGATTTAAGTGATATTTTTTTATTTATTATCATTTATAATAATGTATAGTAATATTATGATAAATTTACTATGTAATAAAAGTAAATTATGTATGTAATATAAATGTAGTATAAGTGTTTTAAAATGTATTATAAGTGTATTAATGTGTGTGATGAATATATTATCTATAAATAAAATTTGTATTATATGTGTTTTATAACTTGTTCTCTGTAATTTGTTTTAAAATTGTATTATAAATGTCTCTTCGTCTCATATTAGTTGATCACTTTTCATTTTGCATGGTGCTTAAGAAATCATAAATAAAAAGATAATTTTTCTAATTCACCCCTAACTTCTTGAGATTTTTACAAACAAGTGTGAATATTTTTTTAAAAAATTAATTGCAAAGTAATATAGGAAAAAAATTAATAAATATTTTCTTGATTTCATAAGATGGACAACTAATATGTGATAATTATTTTTAATATAATAATCAATAGTATATGATGGAGGGAGTATAACATATCTATGTAAGTTTCTCAAGCAGTAAAGTGTTTTTTGTTTTGAACAATTTAATTTAATTTTAAAATCAATGATTGACTAAAAAAACAAAAAATATTACTATACAAAGAAAAAATATTTAATTTAAAAATAATTGCACTAAATTGCTACGGTCCATAGGTTGCCTGTCTGATTGGCCAACTATTTAGTTGGATATTATTATTATTATTATTATTATTATTATTATTATTATGTCGACTATCATCAACAATAGTCACTCATACGGACTTTGAGACGGAGGTGAAAATTGTTTCACCCTTAAATAGAGATTTTGAATTTAAGTTTGGGGTAGAAAAAATTATGTTGAAAGCGTTATTTCTGAATAAACTTGTAAAGTATCAGTCAAATTTAATCGAGGCTCCACTGCGAACTTCAAAAACCCAATAAAAGGAAAAAGAACATCAACAATAGTCAAGTGAAGCTTGAGTAATCAATAGTAAGTAGATATCTTTGATATAAAACTTATTTCTATATATAAGAAAAAGAACTATTAGTTGATTGACTTTTAGTGATAAAAATTATCAGTTGAGTGATTTTAAAGTTAAAATATAAAATTAACTTTTTATGAAAAGAAATATTAATTGAATGAGCGTATGAGATATTTACTCAGAAATTGTTCTTTTTGATTTGTTATTTGGACTTCATTAAGAGGCCTAAAAAAGGCTTCCTTCTTCCGTATCTAATTACAAATCATATCACATTATTAGGGATAACAATGGAGCGGGGTGGGAGTGGGGGTGGGCGGGCAGTGGCGGAGCTAGAATTTTGTTTCAGGGGTGTCAAAATATAAAGAAGTAAAATCGTGTAGAAGCTAAGGAGTGTCAATATGTAATATATAAGCATAAAACATATATTTTTATTCTAGCTATATAATGTAATTTTTCGATGAAGGGGTGTCGATCTACACGTGGCTCCGCCACTGTGGGCGGGTTTTGTCTCAACTCGCAAAATTTAGCCGGCTAGCTCCGCCCCGCATAGCATTGTCACCCATATTCACCCGATCCGAGTTTTTTTTTTTTTTCCTTCTTCCTTTGTTTCATTTTATTACACACTGTCACTAAGTAATAGATTTGAATAGATCCCAAATCATACATTATAATATTTATCGTTAATTAATAGATTTAACCCACTCCGTCCTGCACCTGCCCCGCTAAAGGACAAACCCCCCCGCCCTGCCCCCTGCTGCATTGCCACCCCATGTTATAAATGTCCCATTGAGTTTGTTTTTTGAAAAAATGACGTGGAATAGAGAATATCAAATCATATTATCTGGCGTAGATGATATTAAAAAATAATTACCATTTGCAGCTAAGGTTTAAATTAAATAGTTAAATATATTTCTTTTATATTTGTATATTTTGGGGATCATATATAAATCTCTAATTTCAGGTCTTATATACATTTAGCAAATTTGGGGGGCTCATATACAAATCTCTGAAAAAAAAATTGTATTTGCATAAACAATTTTTTTGAAAACTCAATTTATATAAATTATTAAAATACAATGAGATATATAAAAAGAAATTGATAAAACAATTGAAACTATAACTATAGAATATAATTAAATAAACTGTAGCTAAATAATAGACTTATTGTGGTTCATCACTTAGCTATTTATGAAATTTTCTCCTTATTGTGTTTTACAACAACAACACACCTAGTGAAAATCCACAAATAAGGTCTCGGGAGTATAGAATATACGTAGATCTTACCACTATCTCACAAATACCAGTCATCCTAAACAAGACAACAATACACTTCCTACTAACCTTGTACTCTAATACTGAAAATAAACTTACACACGACCTTTGGTTTATTTAAAGCAACAAATCTAAATAGACATTTTTTGGTGTGTGTTTGTTACATAAAAAAGTTACACTAATTGGATAGAGGTTCTAACTTGGCAAATTTTTTGTTACTGCTTTGTAGTGTTATAAGCTCATCAATAAAAGACTGCAAATTCTGATCAGATGAACCACCTTCCGCCACTGCCTCAGCGGCTTTCTTCTTCCAATTCAATGCATTTGATTTCATCTCCGCTGCCTTAGGCCCAATGGATACCTCGCGCAAAGATTGTTCAACTTCGTATCGAGGAATAATCCTCTTTTCTGTCACACCTCTAGATAGTCTTATCCCTATTTTGAATTCATCCACTAAGTACTTAGCATTCGTGACTTGATCACCCCATTGTGGAAATGCCACGATAGGGACGCCATTCACAATGGCCTCCATTGACGAATTCCATCCACAGTGAGTCAGGAAACAGACTAAAGACGGATGTGCTAAAACCTCTTCTTGTAAACACCATTCCACAACTTTTCCTTTATCCCCAATTTTGTCCAAATAGCCTTGTGGCAATACCACTGAGAGGAAGGATGAGTTTTTTCGGGGTGGTTTCATGATCCACAAGAAATTTAGCCCTGAATTCAATAATCCGTAGGCAATTTCATCGACTTGTTCCTGGCTCGGAACAACAATACTTCCGAAAGAAATGTAAACAACTGAAGATGGTGGCTTGGAATTGAGCCATTGAGTGATGGAGCTATCAGCCTTCACTAAGTCCGCACGAATATTTTCTCCGATTTTTGAATCTTCATCGACTAGTAATGGACCAACGGTCTTCATGGGAAAAAAATTGGACATGTAGTTCACTATATCTTTTTCGAGCTCTTCAAATGACTCGATGAATATACGAATGGGGTTAGATAGGTAATTGAATTGTCGCGAAACGACATTTGCTAAGACAGGAAATGGATTAGATGGGAGCAAGAAACTAGGAAGTTCATCCCATTTAAGAATTGGCATGTTAGGCAAATGAACATCAATGTTTGGATTTGATTCATTTGGGAAATTTGCAAGATTGAAATGATAGTGATAATAAGCAGAAAAACTAGCACAAGATTGTACCCAAAGGACAGCACAAGGTATATCAAGACTTTTAGCTACATCACATACCCATGGAAGAAATGGATTGTTGATTAGACATGAAACAGGACGTCCATTGGCTTCGTTCTGTTTTATCATTTCAGGGAGTAGTACCCTGCCTAAAGATTCAAGATTCACCAGCTCTGTTTCGAGCTGGCGATTCTCTTTAGGTTGAGTGTACTCCCATCCATTGAAAAACTCAAATCTAATGAAACCATCTCCATAAGGAGTTGGCTTATCACTAATTATGTTCTTGTTAGCTTCTCTCATGTCCTTGCCTACACATTCAGGTGAGCAAAAGGTGACCAGAACACCTTTCGAGGCGAGGCGTTTGCCAAGTCGAAGTAGTGGATTGACATGTCCTTGACCAGGAAATGATATGAGAAAAACATGAATGAATGAATCGATTGTACCTTGAGATCCCATTTTTCTCTAGTGTGATTATTGATTAGCTACAATGAAATTAGCAGCTATAGAAAAGAATATTTAGGGAGTGGTGTAGTCTTTTCGTATTAGTAAAGTAAAATAAATGATATGTTGTTTGTTTATGTCTGCGTATGTTTAGGGTGGATCCATAAACATTGGCTGAGTCTTTATGCGCGTATGTTGCAAGTTGCATTATATAATATTGGCTGAATCCATTCGTGACTCATTAAAGTTGACATCAATTTTCACTTAGATACTTCAATCAATGTTTATTATTTTAGACACTCAAAGTAAAGTTATATTGTGTCAGTTTGACACTTTTCGCTGAGTTGGCACATTGTGTGTGATGCACTCGTTTTGAGCGCGTGGCAAACTTGAATTTTACAAAAAAAAATTACTTTTTTATTTAAATAAAAGAAAATACAAATACTTGAAAATATACTGCCATCTTCTTTACATTTTCACCATAAAATCCAGCAATCTCTTCATCAGAGGCGTATTTAGGATTTATAGATAATTGATACACTATTGCAAAAAGGTGGATCTAAGACATAAATTTGATCGATTTGATTATTTTTATCGAAAACCATTAAAATTTTAAAATCATAGGTCCAAAATTAACTTTTATTTATCCAAACCAGTTACAAAATCTTAGAAAGAAAATTAAAACAAGATAGATAAAATATTCAAATTTCTAACCTCACCTAGATAGGTGCACCCAATCATTATCGTACTACATTATATGATATTTCGAGTCTGAGTTTACGCATCTATATTTAAATATTTTTAAGAAATATAACATTACTATATATGATTTTGAGAGGGGACCATCAGTTCACGTGAACCCGGTGACCCCCTCATGTATACGCCCCTGCTCTTCGCCCCTGCTCTTCATCGATTGTTTATCAACTATCGCCGGGAAAATCTTCTCACCGTTTTTACCATAAAATCCGACAATCTCTTCCTTATAAACAACCAAAACAAAAGAAACACCAAATTTCATAACCCACACACAAAAGTATAGACCAAAAATTGGTGTTTTCATATAAAAAATGAATTGTGTTATAAAAATGGAGACTTTGACATTATTAAAGAATGAATTCACCGCCTTTCTTCTTCTCCTCATTTTTGCTTTTTTTTCTTTTTAGAATAATCGTTCCAGATCTGACTCTACTTTTAATCTCTTTTTTTCACAATTTCAAACTCTATTGAACCATCTTCGACAACCTTTTCTTTATATAGATGCCAAAATCAATCTGAAAGAAGAGGAGGAGGAGGAGCAATGTGTGTGGACTGTGGAGAGAAAAAAAAGTAAAAGATGGAGGTTGCTACAATTTTTTTTTGTTTTTATTTTAATTACTGAAATATACTTTTTCTTTTAGTAATCAACTAAATAGTTTTAAAAATAAATTTTTACTCATAATATTTTTTGTTAGGTGTATATGCCACGTGTCTTTATTTAATTCATTATCTTTGTGAGTGTGTTACACTCTCTTTAAAAGTTTTGTTGATTGTTTAGAAAGTGTCAAAATGACACAATAGAATCTTACTATGAGTGTCTAGAATGAACAAATCCTAGTTGAAGTGTTAAGTGAAAAATTGTGACAACTTTAAAGGACCACCGATAGATTCTGGCTATAATATTCCTTCATTGGTAGGGTGTTTATGGATAGGTAAAAATCGATCCAAATTAAAAACGAATCAAACCAATAAATATATATTATATTGAATTTGGTTTTTTTATTCCAATACATTAAAGTGGTTTTGATTTGATTTAATTTGACTTTGATCAATTACTGGTCCAATTCAACTGGTGAACACCCCTATAATTTGTAGCACGTAAGAGAGAAAGTAAAGAAATTTTTAAAAAGTTTGCAATCTAAAATAAAGTTAAGATATTTGAGTAAAAAAAAGAATTTTAAAATTAAGTTACTTTTAATTATATAAATATGATATTTTTATTATATAGAAATGTGATGAGGAAGAAAATCAAGGGTAGTTCCGTAAATTAACAAAAATTCTAGCTTCAAGAAATTGTACAATATGCAGAAAAAATGTTAAATTTCTGAAAAAAAATCATTCAAGTTACAGTAAGCTGAAATGGCCACGTGGTTTTCTTTTGAAAAGGTTGAAAAATCTTGTGTACCGTCTAAAAACTTGTCAGTTGTCACTCTTATCATAAGAGTTTTTCTCAAAAACTGACATTTAATAGCATATATATTTTCTGTGAGTTGCTACTCCTTCACTTCAATTCATAATATAACTAACGTGAGTATAAAACTTTTTTTTTCTCTCTAATACGTTAAATATAAATATACAATGAAATTAGTGTGATAAAAACAATACTTTTTTTGGTTTTTATTTGTTTGTTCTATTTTCACTTGACATAAATTTTTTAAAAAAGAGTAAAGAAGACATTTCAATTTTATAGTCTTAAATTAAAAATATATTGAATGTATTAAAATACTCCTTAATTTTGTGGTATTAAAATGTCACGTAGAAAGTTAAAATTAAAGAATTACTAAAAAGAAAAAAAGACACGCCTTAAGGAATAGACTAAAAAAAAATGTAAGATAAACAAATTGAAATTGAGTGAGTAGTATATTGATTTGAGACGAAAGAATAAAAAGTAATTTATTAAATTATAATGTTTAGTTCATTATTTGATAGTGCATAAAAAGAACCACAACAAATTCGAGCAAAACTTTTTTTTTTTTTTTGGTTTCCCATCCGATGTCCGAAGCCTACATTGGAGCTCGATTAAATTTAGATCGCACTCTGCAGAGCCCATTCGGAGGTGACGCTCCGAAGAGAATTTTCAAATTAGAGTAAAATTGGTCATAATTATACAAAAGAAAAACATCCAAACATCTTTACTAAAATGCCAAGTGTATCCCAATATTGTGACATTTAATGTGGATTCCAAAATTTTCAATCATGATTATTTCTTAAATATATGGAGTAATAATTAGTCTCATTTCATGGTATATTAGTATAAATTTTTATTCCATTTATGATGTCAAATTTTTCTGCAAATTTAATCTATTTTATCATGTTTACTAAAAATGACTATTTTTTTTTATTTAAATAGTAATTTTTTTAAAATCAAAATATAAATCATTAATTAGTTATTACTATTATTGATTAATTGATCTTTATATTATCATGTGTATTTGAAAGTTTATGATTATAAATATTTATTTATAAAAGAATATAGATATATGTGATATATCAATGTGGTAGCTTAATATATTTCAATGTTTTATTTATGAACTATGATTTACTCATATATAAAATTGTATGAGAATTGAGAAATCAAAATAGTTTACACAATTCAAGCCTGATTTATTTTAAATTAAAAATATTTTTATAAAGTATTAATAGAAGAAAACATCTTGATCATACATGTGTTTACTATCCTTGCAGTAATTGATCATATTCAACACAATCATTAATCTATAGCCAATCATATATCAAAAGTTTATCATTTTTAAGATTTATTTCATTGCTATTGAATTGGAAAACTTTTTGTGAAGTTTGGTATGGAAATTAAGGGAACATTAGAATGACTAAGGACAATATCGGTATTTCATATAATCAAGGCAAATTTGATATTTCATATTTATTTTAATAAAAAATTCTATAAGTCGTAAATAATCATATATGTGGCTACATTATAAAAATTTAAGATTTAAAATTTTAAAATATATGTACTATATGTACATGTGGCTCTATTTTCTAATTCTAAAATTTAAATTCAAAAATATCTATGCACTATATACATGTGGCCATACAGTCTTCTTCATGAAGAACTTTTAGGTCTTCACTTGTAGATGATTCCTCTCCGTCACTATTGTCAGGACTTGAATTTTTTGAAGAAGAATTGAGGAGGATTTTATATAAAGAATCTTTAATATTATTCTTTAGGTCAAGGCTTTTAATCTTATCCTTAACCTTGCAATCCCTTGCATAATGATCTATTCTACCACATTTGTGGCTGACATTTGATTTATTACTCTTATAAAACTCATTTTTCCCTTTATAATCCATTTTTCTTTTTTCACGCTTGTCTAAGTGTTTCTTTTTTCTGTACTGCCTATGAGGTTTTTTCTTATAATCTCTTTTTCCTCTATGTCTATTAGACTTCTTAGAGGATTTAGGCATATTGATTGTGAATTGTTCACAAAATTCTCCTAATTGTTGTCTCTCATTCTGATGATATCTTTTAATTTGTTGGTTCAACTTGATCTCGTTGAACAAAGAGAGACCTTCTTAGGTGCAAACACTTATAATTTTTTCATAAGTATAGTCATCGTAATTAATACTCACCCCATCTCCTCTAAGGGTTTTTCTAACCCTTTCTGCAAATAATGCAGGGAGTCCATCTATAAACTTGGACTTCCAGTGGGAGTTATTACATTCAGGTAGTTTCATAACTCTAGATAGGAAGACATCTTTGTACCACCTAAATGATGTAAGAGTTTTACATCTAAGGTATTAGAGCATTGTCTTAATGGTTTTACTATTATCTGACCATTTTCCAGAAAAATGTTCTATAATAATTAGGACCAAGGTGTAAACTACATTTGGCCTGTAAATCCGGCAATAATCATGTTGGCTATATCCTTTTCAGAATTCTTGTTTGCCTTACAGTTCGTACTATACATAAGAATTCTATGAGCCAGGATATAAATTTGCCTATCAGTAAACCCATCTATATTCCACTCATGAATTTCTGTCCCACTAAAACTATTGTAGACATAATATTCTTGCTTCTCCAGGAGAATATCTTGAGGAGTTGGCCTAGGATAGTACTACATCCTCTGTACCGATTTTCTAGCATATTTCTCCGAGATTTTATTAATCTCATATGGAATATTATTCCTATCAAAGATATCACTTTCACTTTGTTGGAGGGGATTAATATTTAACCCCGAAACCTTTCTTGAAGCAATCTTTCAATATTATCAAGTTTTGATAATTTAAAGTCCTTAATTTTTGGAGAGGGTTGAATAGTAGGAGTAGCCTTCTCCTTTTCTTTATCAGGGATTTTAGACTTTTCTAATTCAGAACATAATGACTAATTTTATCATGTAAAGAAAGAATATGCTCTCCTAAAATGCCCACATAAATATTTGTGTAATTATTTTGTCGTATTAAAATTTTAACATGCTTAGAAGTAATAAGAGCAGTGTCATTATCATCAAACAACTCTGCAAATGCAGTAAAATATACAATCCTATTATCATTTTCAATTTGAAAAGCTTGTTGAGGAGGTAGTAGAGATTTGGTAATTGTACCATCAGATAATTTATAATCTTGTTCTAACATAGAAATATAGTTATAAACTTATTTCGTCATAAACCATGGTACAAATGCAATAGCTTTATTTCCTTTAGAAAGATCATTATAAAATTCTTCTTGGAAGAATGTTTGTTGATTGTTATCAAATTTTTTGGAAAACCATTTTCTAAATGATACCCATTTGGACTGGAAAAATTCATTTGAAATTTTCTTTCTTACCGGCGACCCCGGTCTAAAATCAATAAGTTCTGATCTATCATATAAATCATTTGGAAAGTCCATTTCAGACAAAGTAGGGTCCATATTAGGAGTAACTATATGATTTTCAATCTTGATAATATCAACTCTTTATCCTTCTTTCATATAAGAAGTGGATACTCTAGAATTATCTTCTTCTCTAATCTGAGAAGTCGATGCTCTAGAAGGCATATCAACAATATAATCAACAAGATATATATAATGTAACATCTCGCAACTAGAAAGAGCTAGAAAGAAGTTTAAAATCTGGAAATAGTCATCTTTGAAAAGTATAAGGAAATCTGGAAAATTTTAAGGAAGTTAAAGTGAGTTTTTGGTCAACTTCAAATGACCATAACTCCTAGATCAGGATGAGTTAGGTGTATTTCCAGATATGTTTAGAAATCTCTTGGAATGATCTTTCCAACGCTGTTGAGTTTGCGCAATTTCGATATCGTATAAGTGAGTTATGCCTATCGGAAGTTGGGCTATTGGATTAAGGAATGTTCAAACCCGGATTTGTGAAGGGTAAACTAGTCTTTTCCTTACCTATTTTGCTTATTTCGTTTTTACGAATTAATTGGGGTAAAACAAGACTTTATTCAATTTAGAAAAATTAGAATTTACGCTAGGGCTTGGAGAGGAGAAGAAAGAAGAGAAAAGAGGAGAGAAATCAAGAAATCACCAAGAACGTTCAAGCTTTGCGAGTGGAATTCGTCGGGGGTGATCCCTACAAGGTATGTGAGATCACATAGTGTTGGGTTAGTTCACCCACACACCAAACTTGTTTCAATTTAGAAAAATTGGAGTTGTTTGAATGTTAAGAAAGTGAAGTTCTTGAAGAACATTGTTGAATTCTTTTGGGTTGATTATTGAATGCCTAGTGTTGATTTGATTCATGTTTCCGGGTTGTTTTTCGAGTTAAATCTATCATGTAGTGAGGGTATAAATGATCCTAAGTGTTTGGGGAAAGAACCATTGAAGTTTAGAGGGTTTGGAGATGAAAAACGAAAGAGAAAAGTAGGGGATTTTCTGGGCAAGGGCTTGGGGCGCCGCGCCTGCCAGAGCGCCACAAAAGTTCCTTTGAACTTTGACCTCTGGCGTGTCGCGCCAGCCAGAGCGCCTCAGGAAGTTCTCTGAACTTTGAGGGCTAGCGGCCCGCGCCTCTCAGAGTGCCAGGGACGCCAGTTCTCCCCATTCGTTCCCCGCCTTTTCGTACTTGTTCCTTAACAATGTACCTATGTTTCTAAGTTGATTCCAACACTGTAAGGTACATCTAAACATCATGAAATCATCCATAAACATAAAATCATGAACCTTGAATCCATAATTCAATTCAAGGAAAGTTAGGATCAAAGTCAAAGAAGTTAAGAGTCAAATCTAGAAGTTAAGAAGCAAGTCAAAGCAAAGTTTCTTAAAGTTTTCAAAAGTCTTTAACAATGTTTTAAATTCATTTTTAGACTCAAGTTTTCAAGTTAAGCAAAGAGTAAATAGTTGAGTTCATTTCTCAAAAATCTATTAGGGAACTAAGTATTCCTAAAGAAGTTTATAAATGTTTTCTCATTTGAGCAAGAAAAGGGAACATTGATTCCAAAAGAGAGCTTTTAAGCTAAGTTTTGAGTAATTATCTCTATTCAAAGAAAGAGTTTTGTTTTTACAAACATATGAGCTAAGTATATTTTGGGAGTAGTATTGAACACCGATATGGGGATGCGAGTTCATATTAACTCAAGTCTCCATAAACCATGTAGCCATCATGGGTAGTAAATGATCATACTTTTTAGATGACTTCTTAAGATGCTTTTAGCATAGACTAGTGGATCCACTAAGTTAAGTATTCTATATGACGGCAAAGTATAGGACAGTTCTGGTAGCGTGGGCAAGACATTGTATCACCGCTTAGGCTCATAGTGGTGGTTGTCGGTTAGAGAATCTCCCACAGAAACTATATTATTTTATTATATGAGTAAAGTTGAGTTTGTTACTGCATTTCCTTTAACGAACTAAGTTGCTTTTACTATTTTATAAAGCTTTTTCATATATTGCATGTGTTCATTGCTTTATTCTAAGTTAAGTTATTCATGAGTTGAGAAGATCCAAGGTAAGTGTTCCTTTCAGAATCTTTTCAAGCCTATGTATTGTTTAGCATTCCAACTCGTATACTCGTACATTCAATGTACTGATGTCAGTTGGCCTGCATTGTCTTATGATGCAGACACAGGTAACCAAGATCAACATCCAGCACCTCGTTGATCCAGTTTGAGCACTCCGAGTCTGTGGTGAGCCTCCTTGCATTCGGAGGACTCCTTTATTTTCTTTCTAGTTTAGTTCATTAGGATGTTGTGGGGTTTGTCCCAACACCCTTCTCAGTTGTTTTAGTGGCTTCATAGACAGCCAGTTATTAGTTCTTTAGTCTTCTCATTTTATATTATGTTAAGACTTGGGTTGTCATTTTGGCTAAGTTGAATGTTTAGTTCTTCTAACAGTCTAAGTTATATTATTAAGCTATTTGAGCAAGTTCATTTGATCATTGTAATCATGCTTAGAGTCTTCCGCTGAGTTAAGTAAGCCAGGCCAATGGTTCGCTTGGGGCCAGCAATGGTTCTTGAGTGCCAGTCCCGCCTAGGGTGTAGACTCGGGGCGTGACATATAAGATGAGTTAGATCTAAGCATTCTTGAAGGAAAACCTATATTATCAGCATAACTCGTTAATAAATTTTGGTCAGTGAATTTAATTCTCACTGTCCCATCAGGAGTTTGCTCAATATCATAAATATCATGATTTATATTATTTTTTGATGGGACTACCTATTCGATCATCCACTCCTTAGGAAAATCAATTTCATCCCATTTAATAGGCCTTCTAGTTATAACTTTAGACTTACTAAAATTTATTTCTATCAAAATTGTTTCATTTTTAAAATTCATAATTTTACACATAGGATTTAAAGTATATAATGGTTTATAGTAAATTCTATAACAAATACATATAACCTCTGTACCAGGCAAATAATCATAACCATGCAATTTTATACTTAATATTAAAGTATTTAGCGAATTCTCATAAATTTGCAAATTAGGATAGACATTAAAATAAACAGGGCCATAGGCCAAACTGGTTTGAACTGTCCCTAAAGGAATTTTTTTCAATTCTGATTTCTGCCATCCCTCAGAGCTGCTATAAAGCTCTCTGGTAAGCCTCTTAGAGTGAGGGGATTAAAACAACTTGAACCAAACCAATATGCATAAATCTATAATTTTCTCTATAAGGGGCAAATCACTTTCATACAATAATCTAAAAGTACCATGATCAGAATTCACAGTAATAGTTTCTTCTGTGATTTTAATAATCTGTTTATATCTCATTTTTTTAAAAGTACCCATTTGGTATATAACCTTGGGCTGGATTTTAGGAATAGTCAATTTATTAAGAAAATCTAGTTGTTGAGGCATATCATATTCCTCTTTTCTATTGTTTTTAACAGTAATATGTTTTTTAATGATATTCATAAGAAAAATATGTGTATCCTCATTTCACTCCCAACTCTCTCACCAAGTAATTAGTTCCTTTTTCTTTTCTCTCCCTTTTATCTCTTTTACTTTTCGTTTTTACTAAATTATTTATTTTCAGTGAAATGGATAATTTCTAACTTTTCTTTAGAAAATCACTATTGTTACTTTAACATAATAGTACAAATCTATCAAGAAATATATCTATTTAATATCATAGTATTAAGGAATATGTTTAGGATTGTTCATATTATTAATATTATTATTATAAGTTAAAAAATTATAAGTCTAAATCAAATAAAAATAAACAGTTGTGGCATGAGAACAAATGTCTTTAATGTAAGAAGACCTAAAAGAGTTAATTAGTCATTTAAATATCTAACCGTCCTTTGTATGAATGTCCTATATGTTTAATTTAGAATAAATAAATAGCAGAGTTTTGAGACATTTAGTGGACGGCGGATAATGTTTAATGCATTTGTATGTATCATTGTATGTGTTTTTTTTACAAATAATGTACGTTTGTTTATTTCATGTGAAGTTGTTAAACACATTAGTTTTCAGATTATTCTTATTCTAAATTTCACTGCCAAAGCAAACAGGAAGACTGACAAACCACATCACTTCTTTATTCTCTTAAGGATTTTCATAACAATGACATACAGAGCAATGCAAAAAGAAAAAAATCGGCTCAAATTTGTTCCTACTTCAATTTCAACTGTGAACACATGTAATATACAAATAAATTGGGACAATACTCACAAAGACTATACAAGTATGTACTTCCTATTATGTATATTGTTTAGGCATATATAAGCATGACGAAAGACTTTATCGATAGAACATGTGTACGATTCAGACACAATTATTAAACATGATTAAGCCTAGAACAATTGTTCTTCTTATAGATCTTAACAAATTAGTGAAAGCCTGTAATTTCCATTTTGAAAAATATTATTCCTTCGAGGAGGTCCTTTTTTTTTATGAAGTAATGAATTCATTGATATGAGGAAAATTCAGTATACATATACAAAAAAAATATATAGTTTAGTTTCTACCTACCCAAATTTCATGAGATACCACAGTCATTTCGGAAAATGAATGTCATCTTATGATTGTTGAGTATGACTTTATAATAGAGCTTATTATGATTTGCAGCTCACTCTCTTGCAAGTGCTCGTGTAGCTCCCTCTCCTTAATCTCAAATTCTAGCGGCCGGGAGTACCGTAATTGAGCATAAGAGAAATTCTAATGACATACTTATCATGACATTTGTACTTTGAAATTTTTTATGTATTTATAAAAATAGTTTGACAATATTATTATAGATTATCCCGTTTTTATTGTATAGCAACAATATTTGTCTATGATAATCAAACTATAAAAGAAAAAAGTCGTAATTGTTCTTTTAAAATTATACACGTTGGGTCCGTGCATAGCACGGGCATTTCATATCTAGTTTTTTAGACAAGGCAAAAAAAAAGTGTCATATAAATTAGGATGGTATTTCTTATGCATTTTCAAATAATATATGTTACTCCCTCTAGACCAATTAATGTGGAACTTAAAAAATATTGAGAATCATTTAAATATTTTATATGCCTTTAAAAAAAATTAAGTTATTAATTATTGTGATTTATAGTACTTTTTAAGTCATTTCAAATAATGTATATTACTTTCTTTGTCAGAATATCGACCGACAATTAATTATATATTTCTAGCCGCTTCTATATAATAGTAAAGTATGATCTAATGAACCCCTATACTTGTATGCGTATGTATTGTGGATCCTTCTACTTAATTCTTTACCAACTTAACCCTTAAACTCAATCAAAAGATGATTTTTAAACCCCTTTTATCATGTGTGTAGTCCATTCCCCCTTAAATAGATGACAAGTCAAATCCATGTCACATAAACTAATAACACATCATAGTTATCTTTATTAACTATTTTTATAAATTATTAATCAAAATATTAAAGAAAAGGTAAAATAATTCTTTAAAGTAAATTCTTATTTCTCTCACCTTCCTCCAACTTCTGTCCACCTCTCCGACCAGCAATCCCAATCACCACCACCACCACCTACACTCTCATAGTGTCTTTATCTTCCATTTAAATTTGTCTTCATACAAAAAGAGAGGGATATCGAAAAAGAAAGTCTTGAAAAGAAAATCTTGAATCTTAAATTAGATCTAAATTAATCTTCCTTTATTTCCTTTTCTTTTCCTTCCTTTGTGAGTCTTTTGTATTTGAAAATTTTACTCTTTAATGGTGGTATTTGGTGAAACTAAAATTGAAATTTCAAAAATGAAAAAGAAGAAGAATTGGGTCTACTAATTGGTTGGGGGTGACTGAAAATGGGAGTTGAGGCAAAGATGGAGTGGGGGGATAGCTGAAGCCTGAAAGAGGGTTGGGACGGATATGGGGTTTGGGATGGCTGAAAAAGGGGGATTGGGGTGGCGGGTGGGTTGAAAAGGAAGGTTGGGGTGGGGGTGGGGGATGACTGAAGAAGGTGAGGTGAGGGGAAGAAGAACTTTAAAAAAAAAATTAGTATTATTTTATAATTTTAAAATTTAAATATGT
>JAJOOR010021746.1:0-10518 GCA_036250505.1 Solanum acaule | reverse complement strand
TGCCTTCTCAATGTCTAGCTTGCACATAACTCTAGAGTCAGCCCCTCTGAGTCTAGTATCTACACATTCGCTAGCAATAAGGGCAGCATCCATGATCTGTCTGCCTTTTATGAATGTCATTTGATGTTTGTTTACCAGTTTGTCGATTACTTTCTTCAACCTCTCAGCTAGCAGCTTAGCTATAATTTTGTATACCCCGCCTATCAAACTTATGGGTCTGAAGTCCCTAAGCTCAACTGCCTCTGTCTTCTTCGGGATAAGAGCCACAAAGGTGGCATTCAAGCTCTTCTCAAAGACCTGCTGATCATGAAATTGTCTGATGGTATTCATGATATCTACCTTGAGCATCTCCCAAAAGTTCTGATAAAAGCTCATAGGAAACCCGTCAGGGCCAGGGGCTTTGTCGCTTGCACACAATTTGATTCCTTCTGCCACTTCTTCTTCCTCGAACTGTCTTTGTAACCAATCATTTTCCTCCAAACTGATGCTTTCAATGCCTTGTAAGTTTAGGCCAAGCCTCCAATTCTCAGTTTCTCTATATAGTTTCTGATAGAAATTAGTAATCTCTGTTTTGATCTCATCAGTATCAGTCAACTCTCTGCCATTTACTTCCAATTTTTCAATTGAGTTTATTCGTTTGTGTGTTGTGGCCATCCTATGGAAGTACTTGGTGTTCTTGTCTCCATGTTTGAGCCATTGAATTCTTGATCTTTGTCTCCAAGCTATCTCCTCATTCCTGGAAGCTTCATCAAATTCCCTAGATAGATGAACTTTTTGAAGGAGTTCATCATCAGTCAATATTCTCTGCTCTTGTACCTTTTCCAGACCAGCAATTTGATTGAGTATCTCTTCCTTCTTTTGTTTCCAGTTGACTCTGTTCTCATAGCCCCATTGTTTCAACTTCCCTTTCAGTAACTTCAGTTTGGAAGCTAAGATAAAAGAGGGGGTCCCATGTTACAACTTTAAACATTGATCACTTGAAGTTGTTTTTCTCCCCCTACTTCTCGGTTCGCCATCTTTAAAATTCACATTAAAAGCCAAATTCCTCACTTCCTTTGGGATGTTATTGGAATTATTGCCATTTATGTGTTTCTCCGTATTTTGCTTGAGGAATTCCCTCTTTTGATCAATTTTCAGAAATAATTCAAAAGCAGTCTTATTGCATCCTTCGAAGGCAGCACCAAATAATCTGCTAAGTTTAAGGACATTCGCTTGCACCCATAAAGAAGCTCTGTCATCAATGGCTTCCTCTGAGTGAGAGTCATCACTGGCAATAGGACGAGGCTCGTCCAGAATTACCAATTGGTTCTTGGAGGGTTCTCCTGTGTAAACTTCTTGATCATCCCCTATGTTCACCCTTTTCTCGCAAACTAAGGGAAGTATTGTCTCCTCCGCATACTCTAAAGGATCAATTGCACGCTGCATGTCAATTGATTTCAATTGTGATGTTGTTCGATGGATTATGAGTCGCTTGCATGAGTTCTTCAAGCTCTATAGAAGATGTCATGAAATTCTCCGTATAATTTCTATTGTTGAAAATATCCCCGATAAAAGGTTCTGTAAAATAGGTCACTGTAGCTTTTGGGCCTAAGTTAATGGGCCCAACCCCACTACACTTTGAACAAGATAAAAATCGACTCGGACTCTCTGCTTGGACCTCCACATGCCTTTTTCCAAATGAATTTTCACAGGTCATGTGCCCACTTTTATCCAGCGGTACAAGACCCCGATCGTGATTGACTTCTGGACAAATGCTCTCTTTGCCTTTCCTTAATCTCTCTTCCATCTCTGTCGTAAGAGTCCCCCTCTGTAGAGAACTTTCCCCATATGTCAAACCTCTGACAAATCGATCAGAGTGCTTCTCCCCCTTCTTTTTTTTGAATCTTGCCGGAGCTTCACACCATACTGGTAGCAGAAAAATGCCATCTCCATCTTCAATCTCGATTTCCGTTGGAATTTTCTCCCTAGGACCCTTAACCCTAATTCGAGCCCATCGGAGATGGTTTTTTTTAGGGTGGTTTCCTCCTCCGTCTCCAACCACCCCCCACATTGGTCACCAATATGTTTCATCACCTTGTCTGTCCAGAGATGTAGAGGAAGACCTAGAATCCAAACCTAAAACCAATCAAACTTGAAGTCAGCTTGTGTCGTTCTTGCTTTGGGAGACCACCATTCCATCTGTAAATGGTGATTCTTTCTTCTCCACTTCCCCATAACAATATGCTCTGCTTCCTTTCTTGATTGGAACTCGAAAAGAAACTGAATACCATTCATGTCGTAAATGTTGACATTATGGATGCCTTTCCATTTTTGAATAGCCCACCTTCTGACTTCGTTCCGTGAGGGAATTTCGTCATCCTCTGGGAAGCTTCCCACCAGACATCTGCTAAGGACCCCTTCTTCTTCACAAAGTGTCTCCTTCTGATTTTCTGCTCTCCTATCAGATATGGCCCCCCATTTGCTCTTTTGAATGACCTTCTTATAACTTTCCTCTCCCCTAAGCTTCATAACCACAGAATTCCCCTGTTTCTCAGTAACATGTCCTGCCTCCTTAATGATGAAGCTTTCAAATTTTTTTTATAGGCCACCCCAGCCCTCATTAAAGATGTTTTCTAGCAGAATAATCAGCGAACGTTCATGGCCATTAGCCGCAATGATTGAGATGAACCTACCGTATTTATTGAACTTCAAAGAGCAATAAATGTAGGTAGAAAAGTCCTTGCATCTCCAAGTCTTAAATGACTTGCCTTTAATGCCAGAAGCCTCCCCTAGCCTTTTGCATATCCATAATAAAACATCCCTGCTCAGCTTCATTCTCCTCACGTGTAGTTTCGCACTCTCCACCCACTCAAACCAGTTTCCTTTCGTGTTTCTAGACACAGTAATATCGTATGATTTGACCCCAAGTTTGAAATATATTCTGTTATCCATGGGAAAGAAAGAATAAGGAAGAAGAAAAAAAGGGATTGGGTTTTTCGGCAAAGGAAGTTCACCGGATTATGGCTTCCTAAGGACCGGAAGGGTCCCTAGGAGATTGTCTTGGGATAAGTGCCTGAGAGCTTTTTTGACTTTTGAGATAGGCTTAATAAGTTTTTCTAAAGGAATATTATGAGTTCCTTCGGAATCGCGGAAGTAAGCAGACATCTCCACAAGTACCATCTATTGCTCAGCCTTATCGACCATCCAATGATGCTCATATTGCTCAGACATAATATGATGAGTTCCTTCCGCATCGAGCAAGTAAGAAAACACCTCCGCAAGTAGCTTCGGTTGCTCAACCTAATGTTTCTGTTGCGGGTATTTCTTTTGCTTGTGTTTCATAGTCTAGTACTCTTGGATCATGGGTAATGGACTCATGTGCTTCTGATCATATTACAGGTAACAAATCACTTTTGCCTGATATTATTTATTCACAATCTCTTCCTCCTATTAATTTAGCTAATGGGATCCAAACAAAACCAAAAGGGGTCGGAAAAACCAAACCCCTATCTTCTATCACTTTAGACTCTGTTCTTTATGTCCTTGGTTCTCCTTTTAATCTGGCATCTGTTAGTCGTTTGACACGTGCCCTACATTGTGGTATAACATTTTTGATGAGTTTTTTCTCATGCAGGACCATAGTACGGGACTGATGATTGGCATAGGACATGAATCACAAGGCCTCTACCATCTTACCTCTTCAAATTCCTTCCCAGCATGCTCCATTATAGATCCTTTAGACCTAATCCACAAACGTTTGGGACATCCGAGTTTATCCAAGCTACAAAAGATGGTGCCTAGTTTGTCTAGTTTATCCACAGTAGATTGTGAGTCGTGTCAACTTGGGAAACACACTCGTGCTACATTTTCACGTAGTATTGGGGGTCGTTCAAAGTCTATTTTTTTATTAATTCAATCTAATACTTGGGGTGCTAGTAGAGTCTATTCAACCTAAGGATTTTGTTAGTTTCACTTGATGATTATTCAAGATGCACTTAGGTTTTCTTAATGGAAGATCGTTCCAAATTATTTTCTATATTCAAAAGTTTCTTTGCTGTAATACAAAATCAGTTTCGTGTTTCTATTCGTACTTTTCATAGTGATAATGCCTTAGAATGCATATCCTCTCAATTCTAGGAGTTCGTGACTCACCAAGGCATTATTCACCAGACTACTTGTCCATACGCCCCTCAAAATTGGTTCAGATGGTCAGGTTGATCGGCTTAAGGCTCACCTTGTTGCTAAAGGGTATACTAAGATATTTAGGTTAGATTATAGTGACATTTCTGCTCCCGTGGCTAAAATAGCATATGTCCGTCTTTTTCTATCTATGGTTGTCGTTCGTCATTGGCCTCTTCATCAGTTGGACATTAAGAATGATTTTCTGCATGGTGATCTTGAGGAAGAAATCTATATGGAGCAACCACCTGGTTTTGATGCTAGGGGGAGTCTAGTAGCGTTGTATGTCGATTGCGTAGGTCACTATGGTCTGAATCAGTCTCCTCGAGGACAAGGAGACATACCACTAGGGAAATTAATGATACTTAAAAGATGTCCTTCATGTCCCAAAATTTTCTGCAAATCTCATCTAGAAACTCACCAAAGATTCCAAATGCCAAGTAACTGCCTTTCCTTCATATTACTTATTTCAGGACCAGAACACGAAGGAGATGATTGAGCGTGCTAGTGAGAAAGGTGGTCTTTATTGTCCGGATTTCCACAATGGTGAAGATACAACTAAGAATTCCTTATCTAGTTCATTCTTGTCTGAATCTATTATGTCTAATAAAGAGAAAGTATGGTTTATCATCGTCAGTTAGGTCAGGTCAGCCCTCCTTTAATGTAATCAAAATGATGCTTCTATCTTTGTTAAAAGATTTGATTGTTGAGTCTTTCCATTGTGATGATTGTAAAATTGCAAAACACAAACGTGTTTTCTTTTGAATTAGCCACAAAAGATGTCAAACTCCATTTTCTCTTTATTCATAGTGATATTTGGGGGGCCTCTCCCATTCCTAACACCTAATGCTAGATGGTTTGTGTCATTCATTGATGATTGTACAAGAGTAACATGGTTTGCTAAAGCAAATATCAGATGTGAGTCAAATTCTTCCTACCTTTTTTAATCTGATCAAAACTCAATATGATGTACCAATTAAAAGATTCATGAATCTTCATGTGTCAATACTCCTTAACAAAATGGGATAGCAGAGAGAAGAAACGATCTATTACTTGACATTACTAGATTTGTTTCACAAAAAGGTATCAAAACAGTATTGGAGGAAGTTGTCTAATTGTTGCACATCTTAGTAAATAGAATGCCATCAAGAATTCTGAACTTTAAGGGATCGTTTGTTACAAAGATTAATAACGCAGGGATTAGTAATGCATGATTTATTTTTATCAAGTGTTTGGTTCATTGCTTCTCACTTATTATTCTTGTGTTTGGATTAAAACTCTATAAAAAGCTTCTTTTCAACTATACTCTTGAATTATTATGCAATTTTCTATTTTATGGAATTGGATCAAGGTAGATAACTACCCGACAATACTATTTTTTATGACCTTCTAACTAGCTAGGAGAAGAACAATCTTGTCACATGTTTGCTATTTTCTCACTTGAATTATTTGAGGGTAAATCATTGTCATCTTAATAAATTGATGACTCACAAAACATCAATTTTCAATTAAAAAAAGATAGACCATCTATTTTAAAAATCGAAAAGACGGTAAACAATAGTAAAATTGAATAAACCATCTACATTTACACATAAAAATTGCAAGTTGTAATTATAATGTGTATGCAATTTTATAAACTGTTCAAAATATAAATAATTACAAAACCCCACATATATATATATATATATATATATATCAACAAATAATATATTCAATTAAGATCACATGGTGACATACTTGCCTTTTCAATTAGTAAATGTTAAACAACTCACATTTCAAATATTTTATTGATTTGTATTGGATTTATTTAACAACAGACAACTCTCTCTAAATAATAAAATTTATAAGCTAATTAATTTAAATAATTTACTAGTACAAATATAAAACATAAAATCAAGAAACAAATAAAATGATTAAAAGAATTTGATGGGTATTTTTTTCTTTAAGTAGATTAATCTCATGGTATTAAATCCTATGTATTACTAATACCACCAAATGAAAGGGATTAGTTATACATCCTATAATACAATGTAGGGTGTATAGATTAATAAGACATAGGCCCAAATCCAACCAAACATAGTACTAAATAATATCATACATCATACATGGAATATTTCTCCTAATACTCCCTACCAAACAACCCCTAAAAGTCCGCTTGATATTCATCGGAATTTCTTTTCAAATTTTGAAATTTCCAATAAATTAGTTCCTAGAATCTTTGGAAGTGTTGCCTATGTTCATATCCATTCTCAAAATAGAGGCAAATTAGACCCACATTCTCCTAAGTGTGTTCTCATAGGATATTCTCCTACTCAAAAAGGTTACAAGTGTTATCAACCATCATCAAAGAAGCTTGGTGAATGCTTCTCAAATCAGTCTTTCTCAACATGCTTATTTTTCAAGCATATACTAAGTATTGCCCCAACTTTTGCTAACATAATCATTGGCGAGACGGGCGACTATAAGAGTTATAACCACTCGCGCTTTGGAAGCTTGTTTGATTCTCTATCAAAATCATAGAAGCTCTGATACCATGTGAGAAATATAAGAGAAAAATATTATCGAATTGTGTATCTTCTATATTACATTGGTACTCTATTTACAAACACTATATTACAATCCTTTGCCAAGGAGGATTATATATACTATTCATATTCCAAGTAGGATTTTATATAATATTCTTATTTCAAGTACGATTCAATATAGTATTCTAGTTCTTATTCCTATTCTAACACTTACATTATCATATATATATATATATATATATATATATATATATCTTCACATCTACATGTCCACAATGCTTATTTTGCATGTGTTAAGCCCTAGACACCCAACATTCTCTCTCGTACACTCCTCCATCATAGTTATCCTATTTTAATCTATGTGTGGCATGGTCATCTGCCAGGCTATTCTCCAAGAAAACTAAGCAATGATGTCAAAGTTATTGGCATTACATTTCGTCTGGCCTTACTTTAGTTTCATTCTTTGAATAAGGATTAAACTTGTTGTGTGCACGTTCTTTTTTTTAAAAAAAAATGCAACGGGTAGTGTTGTAATCCTTAGCATTAAGGACATGCTAGAGACCTTCAAAAAGGAGCAACTAGCAATACACAAAAATACTTATAGTGATCCTAATAAATCTACAAGTTGGTTTGTATCATCTTCAAAACATCAATCATTCCTCTCTCTAGACAATCCACCAAATGCAGTGTGAAATTATTCTCCACCACTTCTTCTGGTTCTCGTTACCTCTATAGTAGATCTACCAGGCATGACTCTAAGCTAGTTTATTGACACTTTTGTAATGTGTGTGAGTCTAAGCGCTATCATATTTCCAAAAGGTTCATCAGATAACTCATGTTCAATAACCAACAGTTTTGCTCAACTTTGAGATATATATGTATAGTATTAAGGAGTATTGAGATTAACTCATATGTTTAATCTCAATTGGCAGCCAAAAGAATTTTGTCAAACTTATTCAACAGGTGGAGTCTATCTCAATTGTTCAAACTGAAGTGGATGGCTTGATTTGAGTAAATAGCAATGATAAAATGTTCTCTGTTAAGAACTGCCATAATTTGCTGCTATAAAACTTAGGATCAGAGCTATGTTGCTCAAACTCATCAAAAATGTCAACGGATGTGTGTCGGATTCTCCAAAAGTAGTGTATTTTTGGATAATCCGACACAGATGTGGCATCGAAAGTAAAGAGTCTGTGCAACTTAGGGTTAGGGTACCTAATGGCCTTGGAAGACTAACTGGAAAACTAAAGCTCATGTCGAAGCTGCTTGTTTTGGATAGACTATCACTTGGGAGGCTTTGTTTAACTCAGAATAATCCATGGAAGAGAAGTTTTGCACCAAGTATTACATGCTACCTGTGTGAAGAAGATTTGTTCTTGAATTGTAGTGTCCAAGGAATGTTGAGAGTTGCTTCTTAATGTGACTGGTGTTTCATGGTCAATGCCTCTAAAGATATCAAGAGTTCATTGGAATGCTAACAAAGTCGAGGATGTCTAAAAACTTGAGCAAATTTGGAGAACAATTCCCATTTGCATTTTCTGGACTATATGGCTGGAAATAATAAGGGTTGCTTTGAAGGAAAAAGGATGCATATTTCAAGAATTAAAAAATACTTGTTTGCATAATTTATATTTTTGGTGTAACAGCGATATATTTGATAGTCTAGGAATATTTTTGTTTCATGTACTTATCTGTACCAACTTGGTTCTTCGTTAATAAAATTGGACCTTACCAAAAAAAAGTTTGCATCTATGTTTTGCTCGAATTCAGTGCAGATCTAGAGGTTGGATTCTTCATCACATAAATTTTTTTTTTTTGAGAAGGTAACAACTAACATCACATAAATTTTAGGATTCAGGGCTATGGATAAGTGCAGATAAGGTGCTCGTATACACCCAATTACTGAGACATCTATATGTATATAATTCAATTACATAAAGTTATTGAACTAAAACTAATATAATTTAATTCTTTATAAACACCTAATATTCTATTCACAAGACATCTTGTGTAATAAGGAAGTGCTCTCATACTTAATCTAAAAAATATTTATATATATTAAAGCCCAAAGCCAAATACCCAATTGTTTTATAATTCTTGATCATAGATGTAGTCAAAGCACCCCAAGTAAGTTGACCATATCTAGTGTGGATCCCACAACCACAACCAAATCGTGTCGGATCAACATGGGTGTAGCGGAAAATATTGAAGGTCCGAGCAGCATAGGTTCCACCACAGAATTCTTGAATCTCAACTGCGTACAACTTTTCTCCTTTTGCCTCCACTCTTTTGGAGCTGTAGTATGTGACCCAATCATTTCTTCTAGTTATGATGAATTATACTTTACTATGTTACCACAGCTTTTAAATGTGGCCTACCATGTGTGATCCTTCTTTACAAAGGTGTTAGCTAAAGTTAAACCATAAGCTACATAAGCACACCATATCAGATGGAATTCATGCCAAAATGAGTAAAATGAAATAGCACTTGCTTCTATAATATGATTTAGATGCTAGAAGTTTATTTTAAGTTCACTTAATAAAAATAAACAGACATTAAGGAAATGGTTAAAATACATGATCAGAGTAAAAGGAAAAAAGCTACAAGCTAAGAGATAGTAAAGCTTGTTAAATGTTAAGAAAAGTAGAGCATGTGTTTGATGTAAAAAGTGTACTCATAAACAAAAGCATAGGCAGAAAAGGCTACTTTTCAATGAGTCAATACACTAGACTCAAAACAAAACCAACTCAAATTATCATCATAAGTAACATCTCATGTGACTCACCGTTTCAATCTTCTTCAGCACCGAAACCCCTGTGTCCATATCATAATCATATACAGAAGGTGGGGTTCTCATTGAGCTATAGGAAAACCTGAGTACACCGGATTCAAATTCTGATTCTAATGGATCAACAGAGTATACAGGATCAAAAAAATCAACAGCACGACCACCTTGAAGTCTTTCTAGTGGCTCTCCAACAGCAGGAAGGCGATATACAGTAATTCTGGGTAGACCATTTTCACGTTCATGAACAGCAAGATGGTCGGTAAAAAGTTGTATGTCCTGGAGCTTAATGCTGCACGACAACCAAATTTAATGAGCCATAATCATGAAATAGCTCCATAATATTTCGTACTCACAAAATAGACTAGAAGAGGAATAGCTTTCTCAACCCCTTTGCCCATTTCTTATGTTTTTTCCAAAAATTTACAGGACTTTACCCAGGTATAGTTAAGTTAGCAGAAAATCTAAGCTCAAGAGATATCAAAAGACTTTTGGAGCACTTGAACTACAAACTTGAAGTACTTAGAGTTGACCAAAGTCAACAATTTGAGTAAACAAGATTAGATTCATGATTTGAAGGTTCAAATAGGTATGTACGATGATGTTGGACTTGAACATATGTTAGGTTAGCACACATGGGTTCGGTGCATTACGGCTCTATTGCATGAATGTTGCAAATCTCCAGTTTGAATTTGTAATTACTATTAAGTACAGATGCATCTCTTTACTGATTTGTAGGTGTAACATGGTGATTGCAAATGATATCGAGGTCGTGATAGACTTCTCGAGTTCATTGCACATTCAGCAATGATATTAACCTGTGAAAATCTTTAAAAAAGCTTCTAGTTGCTTACCTTTTCTTCTTTTTGAAATTGGTAACAGAGCATGATCTCAAAGAACCAAAACAGTGCCACACTGAAACCATATTTACAAGAGAACTCTAGAATTTTAGCACCTCTATCTATAATGAATCTAAAACATCAATGATAGACATACAAATTGACAATTAGAAGACAATAATTCCTGCAAAGTTGTTTGAACTGTCAATAA
>JAJOOR010021745.1:0-15987 GCA_036250505.1 Solanum acaule | reverse complement strand
TAAATAATTAGAGTTAGAACGACACATGTCAGCACCACAAAAAATAGGATTTTTAAATAATTAAAATTATTAATTACATGTAATAGGATTAAATAATAAAACCAACTATTTGTAATTATCTTAAATTCGAAATTAAAATATTAAATTTATTTATTAAAGAATTACTTAAAATCAACGTGATATAATCATTTTATAATTTTCAAAATTTATATAAGATAATAACTAAAATTTTTAACTATCTAAAACTGAAAAACAAAAAATAAACATTGCAAAACATGAGTGTGATTATTAATTTTAAAATTTGAAAAAAAAAAAAAATTGTTCCACGTTAGTCAGTGGATAATTTTAAGGAACAATTCAATTAGTGGATAATTTAAAGAAATAATTTCAAATTTAAAATAATTATAAAATCTAAAAATAATAATAAAAATTACAAACTTAACTACTACTAATAATAATAATATTAATATTTTTTCAGAAATGTTTCAAATGATAGTCACACATAAAATTATTTTTCCAGTATCAATTTTCAATATAAAATTCCCCAAAAAAAATTCGAAAATATTAAAAATATACAAAACTACATTTTTTTTATTTTTTTATTTTTAAGTTGAATTGATCCTAATCCTTATCTGATTGATGATTTTTGAATTTCAAATTGATGACAACTTCTTATCAACGGTTTATTAACTTCTTATAATGAATGACTTCTTACTGCATTACAATTATCCTATAAATAAACTATCCCACTTTTTCTAAACCAACCCCACCCACTTCTTCTCCAAAAGCCTACCGAAATTACTATACCCTGATGTACAAACATCCATTCCGCTGTCAGTCTTATTTTCAGGTGTTTTCCTTCAAATTTTATTCAAATTTTGTTCAGTTCTTTAGATGATTTATGTATTTTTTTCGCTTATGTATAACATTATTTTAAGTCATCATCTATTATTTTGGATTTTATAGTTGATTGCAAAAATAAAAGTGTGGTCATTAGTGATGTTTAAGTCATATAATATATCCTTATATCCTTCTGATATGCATAGATTTTATTTTTTTTAATCTTCTATAATTACGTTTTAATTATTTTAAAAATATTTTTGCAAGGTTTAAATTTAATTGGCATGCGTATTTTATGGAGTATCAAATATTTATGATGCTTAATTGTTAATAGGAGTCCTGACGTGTGATTTAATAATAATAATCAGACCTTCATTATTTATGAAAAATTCATCTTTAATAATCTTCTATTTATATATTTTTATATATTTATATATATTTATATATAATAGGAGAAGTAAAAAGTACCACATGTCAGCACCACAAAAAATTTCAATTATTTAATTAAAAAAATTAAAATTAAAAAAATTTAAAACTAAAAAATTAAATTACAAATTACAAATCAGTTAAATTTAAAAACGTTTTTTTTATTAAAAAAAAACTACATATACTATTTAACATAATATTTTTAAAGATAGTTACCATAGTCAATATAACTCTTTTTTATTTTTTTATTTTTTAAAAGATAACTAATTGTGCATGTGGCTAAAGTTTATGTTATTTTGGACTCTGATTTTTATCATAATTAGAATACTTATGTCTATTGATTGAAGTTTATTAATTATTTTAAAAATAATAAAGAAGCAAATGAAAAACAAACCAAAACTAGACATTAATATGACTCCACTACGTACTACTTTCTCACTCAAAATCAAAATATTTAGAGTAAAATATTCAAATGAAAAAAATAACAAAAAAAATACAATAAACTTAAAAATAACCAATTTCTAATAGTATATACTTATTAATAAAAATAGCTTAAAAAATAGAAAGAAAACAACTGTCAATCCAAAAAAAAAGAAAAAAAAGAGGAAGATAAAACGAGGATCCTTGAAAAATGCACAAAATCAACTACCTAACAAATTAATTTAAAATTTAAAATTCAAAAAATAATTAACCTTATCTTTAATAATAATCTAAATTTTATAAGAACGTCTTTGAAAAAAAAATACAATTCTTAACTTCATCATTCATACCTTCTTAAAATCATCTCTTCAAAAATAGGATTTCAGACATGTATTAAGAAAAAATAACATCCAAACAAAAATATAATTGTACTCACTAAGATCATAAAAGAAAGAGTTAATATATTAATTTATTGTATGTTTATATATGCCCTCTATCTAAATTGTTTGGTCTGCAATTATTTTTTATGATTGAAATTTGAAGGGATCACCACCTCTCCAATGCGACGAGGAAGAAAAAGAAACTGATGATAGAGAAATTGATGAATTCTGAATAATTTCATACCAGTGGATCATGTATGTCATCTTTCAATATTTTAAGTATATAAATTACTACTATGATAATTAGTTCGTTCATATGCTATTTTCTTTTTTCTTTTTATAATCTAGCCCTTTTCTATTCATTTTTAAAGTAAATATTAAAATGATCCATTTTATGTGATTTATTAGTTCAATTGGTATTTAAATTTAGGTTAAAGTTCCTAATTTATGTTTATTAAAATTAATTTACGTGTATGGGTAAATTTAACTAAACAAAAATATTTTGTTTGAAATAATTTTTATAGTTGTAAATTGAAACTATAAAAGAATAAATTTTATTTTAAAAACTATTTAGATAGGATAATATTTGCTTAAAATTAGTTAATTAAATTAGTGTTAAATGTTATTTTTTTAATTTTTGAATTTGAATTGGAAGTTACATATTGATCTTCTAAAATTTGAATTGAAGATAAAATTGAATTTCAATTGATTCTTATTTAAGGAGGTTGCATGTACGCTCAATTATTTTTATTTCAATCGTGCAAATTATTAATAAATCAATAAAAATAAATATGACAATTTAATTTTAAAATCGTGAACAATTTAATAAAAATAAAAACGTGAAACAAAAAAATTATTTGATACTTACATGATTCATTGTCAATCTATTCATATAGATTTGATTATTGGAATGAAGGTGAGTACGTTTCATTAATAGTTTTAATATTATCCGCGCATCGCGTGGACACATATACTAACATATTAGGTAATCATTGTGCTTTTATATATTAATTTTATTGGTTAATTTGAAATTTAAGATGTTTATATAAACTTTACCCATAATATATTTTGATATTTTAGACTTTCAATTATTACACTATAGTAGTGATGACATTAATAAGAAGTTTATTGCAAGAGTATCTCTGTAATACTGATTTTTTGCAATAATTATTTCTTCACCCTCTTTTCTTTCTAATTAATTGTTTGCTTGCTATTATTTTTGTACGTTGTTTAAATAAGATATTTTCATCTGTTACAATTTTTTTTTCATCATATTTCACTGTTTGACAGGTATTAGGTAATATTTTGTACTAAGGTTACATTATATATCAATATACGAAGGAAAACAATACACCTATCAAACCTTCGAAGGAAATAATTTTAGTTGTAAAAATATGGTAGACCTACCTATACAACTAGATACAATAAGAATAACAGTTCCTTGTTATATTACAAATCATGAAAGTGATCAAGATTTATTTTTAGGAAACCTGTTCCTAAATAAATTAGCCTGCATAATTTAAGCAACCTAGAAATTTTTGAATTTCTTGTTTTGTTGTTAATTTATCTGGAAAATCTATGATCTTCTTTGAGATATGTGATTGGAGTTCAATTCCATTTTTTGAAATAATCATTCCTAAGAATTCTATTTCACTTTTATTGATGTCAGCCTTTTTCTGGCTTAACACAATTCTGTTTTTTAATCAAATTTCTGAAAATTCTTTCAGATGTTTTAAATGTTCTTCGTATGTTTTAGAACATATTAGAATATCATCTATGTAGATAATAAGAAATTCTTTTTCAGAGAATATTTTATCCATTTTTCTTTGAAATATTTGTGGTGCATTTTTTAGCCCAAAAGACATGACTAACCACTCATAATGTCCATTAGGAGTACTAAAAGCAGTTAACTGTATTGAGTTTTCTGCTAGTTTTATTTGCCAAAATCCGCTTTTGCAGTCAAATTTTGAAAAATAAGTTTTTCCTTTTGCAAACTTTTGTTTAAATAATATATTTTACAAATACACATACAACTATATGCTAATTTAAACATAAGGAAATACTTAGTACCTACAGGGAATTAAAACAAATATGTTTATTCATGCTAAGCATATCATATATCATATTCTTATGATAAAAATGCAATTTGCATATTGCATATTTTCATGCTTACAGTAGCATAAAAATGAAATTTTTACAAAGATCTTTGCATAGCATAAGGAAAAGAGCTTGGAAGCATAAAAAAGCTTTATTCCATATGGATAGAGCAATTCATGAAATGGAACAGGTATATTTAAGTGCCAGTCATCCATATGAAGCATTAATGTTTTCAATAAATGAAATGAAAATATATAGAAGACAAGAATTTTTTGAGTACAAAAATGCTCAAAATATATTAAAAAATTACAGAGTTTTTGCTCCTTAATCCGCAACCCTGTTTATACAAACAGTCGTAAAATAATGATATCAGAGCCAAGTTATATATATATATATCAACTAACCGCGTAATGTGCGGGCACGTATACTAGTAAATTAAAGAGAAGTGAAAAAGCTCGAAGCATCTCATTTCTGAAGTATGGGCCCAGTAATGACATTCCATAGATTTAAATCACATATTATTTATTATTGTGTTTTTTTCATTTGATATTTGATATTTGATATTTATATTGAGGTTGAATTAAGTTTGAATTGGCGTCGAAAAATTTCAAATTAGGAAATGAAGTGCTCTCTATTCCTAGATATTCTATATATGAATAGAGAGACTTAAATTTGAGACCTCTAATTAAAAATGAAGAAAATTAAAATTGTATTTAACAGTAATAGAGAAGAAAAAAAACTTTCTATCCAAATTACGTCACAAGTGACGTGCCACACAGGTTGAAGTGAAAGGAATATTATTTTTCCCATCAAATAAAAAAATTACGTATCTTTTTTTTTGAGATTTTGAAAAAACAAAGTGATCATGCGTATGCAAAATGTTCCTCCGTACAATATTTGGACCGACATGATTGCAGCAATATGACACGTGTCAACAGATTGATCGTATTGTGTTGGTAACTTGGAGGAATTTTGGTATAACGCTGGGACCCACTTCCACGTGTCAATATGTACACGTGGCAATTTAAATTCCAGGTAGACTAGAGGGGACCTTACAAGTTACTTATTGAAGATCATTCCTCATTATTGTTACCACATGTTATGAAATATTTTTGAATAAGCACACGTGAGAGTAAATGCAAAGAATGGACACAATTAACTATTTAATACTATAAAATAATCCTTTACATAATTAACAAGACTTTGTAAAAAAAAAAAATAGTATGGGTAATTGGTTCCAAAGGTATTATATCGTCTTCAATTTTATCAATATTATTTTTTTCGATGGTATTCACAATTTCTTTTGAGCTTAGGATCTCTTAATATGTATCATTTTCACCAGGATAATAACAGGCTATTGACATCCATACACTTTATTGCGGTAACTGATATTATTAATCATGACCTAATATTCGTGAATGTTGTTTTCACAAGAGGATTCATTTAAATTCCTTCAAGCTTCATCCCCAAATGATATAATAAAAATGAATCTTCATAATCTCTAAAACACTCTTTAAATTTATAAATTTTAATTTATCAATGAAATAATATGTTTTCAAAATAATAATATTTTATAATTCCAATAATATTAATTTGGATAGATTTTACTTTATATATGAAATAAAGTAAATTTGCCTTCCATCTGAATTTGATCCCAAATATGTGTTACATCATAGAAGAACTTGCTCAAATTAGCCAATCGAAACTAATGAAATTCACTTCTCTTTTTTTTTTCTTCCTTTCAATCAACCATTTTATGTTAGGTCTATAAGTTTATTTAATTTCTGTTTTGTAGAACGGTGAGAGAAAGAACAAAATAAAAAAATAAAAAAGGAAAAAAAAATAGTATAACTTACATAACTGACATAGTGTAATTGACAAATTACATTTATTCCTACTCTTTCATTAATTACAAAAATCCCTTGAATTTTGTATAATTCGGATACATAATTGTGATGCCTGATACATCAAATCTGATACCATGAGTATCAGTTTGTTGTGTCAAATCAGGGATTAAAAAATTGAATCCCACCCATTACACTTACGTTTCTTATTTCAAATAATCAGGCAGTGGCAAATCTTAACAGAACAACTAAATTCAATTTCAAATTATTTCTCCCTGTTCATAAAAAAAAATTACAAACTTGATTCAAAAATTTTTTGTAATAAATTCACAAAATTCAAAATTCATTTTTTCATTTCTATCAATTCGAAATCGTGAAAAACTCCAAATTTGAAATCTAACTCCCTGTTGTTATTATCATCTCCCTTTTTTTCTTTGCAATCTGAGTTGTTTCCCTCGCCAATCTTGGAATCATCCTTTTCTGTCTATACTGTAAAAGTTGATTTATCTTGATTTTCTAGAGTCCCTGTTCATTGAAGAACCTTTCTCTGATACAATATGAATCTGTTGATCTTGTTGAGACATTTCAAAATTTGAAAAAGTGAGTGAGGTATGAATGATGCAAAAGTAATGAAATTGTTGTTCCGATATGTAATGGCGAAATATAAAAAAAGGTATGGAATTAGCTGGTGTGTATTGTGAATTGTTTTCAATTTTTGCTACATACAATCGTGATACATTGCTATATCTAAAGGTATATGTGAGTTTGTTATCGATAAATTGGTATCTAGTCTTTTTAATGTATCATGGTTATAGTTTTGTTTTGTCGTTTTGATGTAAATATGTAAGTCATGATACATTATTAGTAAAAGACGCGCTAGTATTGTAATTGTGTATCTGTAAATTATAATGTGGTCATTATTTTGTACAACAAACAATATGGGGGGATAAATACGTTACGTTGATGCTACATTCGTCAAAATTATGTGTGTCGAAGGTTAAAAAAAAGACACTGAAGCTCAAGATGTGGATATGTAAGTCATGATACATCAGTAGTAAACGACGAGCATGTACTTTAATTTTGTGAGTTATGATGTGGTCATTATTTTGTATCTGACTGTATGTGATACATGTAATAAAGGGATTAACAATTGAGAAGTATCAAATATATTTATATAATGAGTGTGTGTGTATGACTGATTTATATAAAATGTATCAGGCTAATATAGTGTATCTGGTAGACAATGTTAATAATGTAACAATTAAGATGTATAAAGTACTTGTTGTGATCAAGAAAATATATGGATGATTCATTACTATGTATCAGTGTTGGAGTTTTTGTGAATCACTGAATGATGTGGTATTACATATAATGTATCACTGACTTTTTTTTAATGTTTCCAGGTTGTACTACCGTCTGAATTTATTTTTTCAGTTTATGAAGTTAGAAGAAGATACATTATTTGCCTTGAGCAAAAAATGTGTAATTATGGATATTTCAACTAGACGAGATACCATGCGCACACGCAATTACTGCTTTAAAAAGCAAGAATTTTTATAATTATAAGTGTTGCTATAAACAATTTGTGACATGTTGTGTTTAATAAAATCAAATTTGAATGTACCACATTACAATAAAGAGTTTATGTGTATCTGATACATTCTAATAAAATAAAATTTGAATGTACCCATAAAATTATGTATGATACATTACCTTTATAACTTTAACTTTAGGGTAAAAAAAAATTGATAGCGAAAGATATGAAATTACATGTTATATTGTGTAGTCGATTTTTTAATTTGTGATCTCGAGATGGATATATTACTCATGATACATTACTATTTCTAAAATATTTAGTAGATTGCTAAGTATTGTAATCGTACATGATACATTAAAATAGTAAAGAATGCTCATAAGGTGTTTGATTTTAGATCGATACATTAATTGACAAACTTCAATTTCCCGTCGTTTTCTTCACATAAATTTTCCGGTGATGTCCACGGCAACAACCACCAATGATAATATACCTAACGTCGACGTTAGCCCAAGCGACGGTGTCGATATTGTAGATTAAAAAGCTAAACAATTCTTTTTAAAAAAATGACAATTGAAGAATTGGAATGAAAAAATTGATGAAGAAATAATTCTACCTCTTTAGGAACTTGAAATCAATGAACTGGGGAGAGAATATATTTAAAATTCAAAAATGGAGTGATGGATGTAACTGCCGATATATGAGAGTGATTTTAGGCGTTAAAATAGGAGCAAAATCTTTGGGCTGGAAGGGTTGTGAATAATGTATCCAGAAAAGGAGGGAAAAAGATAAAAATGGGATTTTTGAAATATTTGAAAATGGTAGGAAATTTTAGAGATTATGGAAAAAAAGGTTGTGTAGTTAAGTAATTTATATCTTAAAAAATTCTCACAAATCAAAAGGATAGAAAATATTTTTCTAAAAATTCCTTTTTGCTCAAAGAATGACTAATGATTTTTTTCTTTCAGTTTCTTAAAAAATCAATAATTCTTTTTCTACATGATTAAAATCATATTCATAAATTAAGTTCAACAGAAATAAAATTAATATTATACTCCATCTGTCCCTAATTATTTATCCACTTTTGAATTGACACAAAAACAATTATTGACATAGTGAGTTTACCATTTTACTCCTATTAATTATGAAGTGGATGAAAAATTCTACATTTTTCAAAGTAATTAATCATTTAATTGAGGGTATAATAGGTAAAAAAAATTGTCCTTTCTTGATTTGTCAAAATGGACAAGTAATTAGGGACAACTATAAAAGGAAAAGTAGACAAGTAATTAGGGACAGAGGGAGTATATATTTGTTTGATAAGAGCACAATATATTAGAATCTAAATTTTTATTTGCAGTAGTTCGAATTAAAACTTTTTGGGAAAAGGGGTCGAAATATATCCGAACTTAGACCGAAATTGTTATAACAAATCCCAATTTTGGGTAGGACCTATTACCCCTGCACTATTTAATAGTGTATTTTAAAGGTATATATATGCCCACGTTGACAAGTTACTATTTATAATGATGCAATATTTATGATGTCCACGTGGGCACATATATACTTTTAAAATACACTATTAAATAGTGCAGGGGGATAAAAGGTCCTGCCCAAAGTTTGGAATTGTTACAACAATTTCGTTCAAAGTTCAAATATTTTTCAGACCATTTTTCCAGACTTTTTTTTATTTCTAGTATATGATGAAAATGAATCCTTTTGGCTTCTCTTTCTTATTTAGGATAAAGTGAAAGTAGGCACTACAATTAACAAAAAAAAAATGATCTATATCATGAAAGTAAGTAAGGCAAGATCCCATCCATTTGAAGTAAAAGCATAAAGGGCATGCATGGAAATCTTTTTTTTTTTAGGGATAAACTAAAGATTTGAACTAGAGAATGTGTAAGGATAATGTTGCTTTCATGATCAACAAGTGCAAAAGACAATATGTAGATGAACAAGACAAAAAAGGGTTGTTAAGTTTATGGTTGGAAATTGAATGGAATTAGAAAAGCAAGAAGAAGAAAATAAAAAGGAAAAGGAAAAGTAAAAGAGGGTGAAAACCAAAACAAGAAAGTGATAAATATATTGTGGTCCAATTAAGTGTTTGTGGGGTGGCTCTTGATCCAAGAACACTATTGAATATGCCATGATTCATGTTTATTGATCAGGTGAAGTTTCCATGCCATGTCTCCTACATATTTGAAATATGACTCATCCCTTTCAAAGTGGACACTTGACACTATTATTCTTTGATTTCTTAAGAAAGTGACAATATATATACACTTATAGGTGAAGACATATTAATTTCTCTCTTACCCATTCACCTACACTATTTAAGTCTAAACACATGACTTAATTCAAAGATGGGGCCTCACTTACACAATGTTTGTTTTTGAGCAAAGTTCTTTGAATCAAAATAATTGGTTTAAATTCAGTTACTAAAGCTTATCAAATTTTATTAGGTTCAACTTTTAATTAATTAAGTATGATTTGTACAGCTTATTTACCTTGATCATTGTGTACATTTTAAAACTCAATTACAAAGCAAAAGGTGTCTGCTAATTAAGAGAGAAGGTGGGAAGCATCAACCGAAGATCTAACCATATATGTTTAATTTGCTTAAAGATGCATGTTCTTATATTAAATTTTTTGAATTTGAGCTCTAAAAATGAAGAAACTCTTAGTTGGGAGCATTTTTCTTTAATGAGTCATATGCAATCTGAATGCAAATTATAAGTGTTGAAAATAAAAAATTCTTAATACAAAATACTTTTTCAATATTGATTCTCCCGATTATTTCGAGTATTAGAACTATTTTTTTTCTACTAAATGAGACTTCAAGTAGGTTTATTAGGTGTGTGTTTTAGAGAATAAAATCAAAACTAGAAATTTATAGTAATTTTTTTTACATAAAATCCATAATGTTAAGAGCTAATTACATTGTATCCCTATTCTTTCTCAAATTACAAAAATACCATATATTTATAATATCTCGGATACATCACCTTAACCTGCAGATACATAGCTCACGGATTGCGAATGTTACATAACTTAATGGGAGGGATGTATCCGAGAGGGGATAGGGATGTATCCGAGAGGCGATAGTACTGATGTATTCAAGAAGGGATAGGAATGTATCCGAAAGGGAATTTTGTAGTTTTTTTAAATGATAGAGAATTTTAGAGATTATGATAAAACAATGTGTGTATTTATGTAATTTTTCCAAATTTGTAAACTTAAAAGTTGATCAAAGCCAACATTTAAGATTAATGGGCTTGAAAGTCCCAATTGGTCTAAATGATGTTTCGAGACTTGAAAACCAGAGAGAAAGATATTAGAACTACAACTCCAAAATTAAAACTAGAAATGATCATGTAAAAGTTCGATTCTCCTCCTAAATAACCCTACAAAAACGCAAAAAAAATATTTATAATGATCCAGAAATTCGGAATCCTAAAAATATTAAATTGCATTTCGATACTCTATATAATTTGCGAGCCATTCTACGGTCGTATATTTATCCATGGTTCTTGGATTGTCTTTAAGCTTGCCATCAATTGCTACTTAGGATTTCTAAATCTTACTTCGTGGATTGAACTACGAACCATATATTGATCCACGGTCCATATGTTAACCCGTGTGGGTCCTTCCGTCAGCTTGATCTTTCATGCATATATATACATGTCGTGAATGAGACATATAGTCATACTCCCCATGTCTCATTCACTACATGTATAGACAACATATTGTTTTAAATTCTTGTATTTAATTACTTAATTTCAATCTTAGGTGCTTTTGACTTATATCATCAAGTCTTTAGAGGTGATTTAGTTGTATTTTTGCTTACTTGATATATATTCATACTTAAAAACTTATCATCAATATTCTTGTATTCTTTCATTATACCTGTTAATAAGGAACAAAGAGAAAAATCAAAATTTATTCACCTATCATGTTGGGTGTAGATGTCATTACGATATAAGAGAATTTTGAATCATGACATTTATTTCTTTTGTTAGTGAATTGTCTGCCACAATTTTTGATTAATCAGACCAATAAGCTTGGAATCATAAATGATCAAACCAAAAAAGAAAAAAAGTACATGTGTCTCACTAATTAAATCAAAACGAATATGATATTTGATAGTATCAAATTAAATGTGATATGTTTGAGGGATATACTAAGAACACACTTTAGAAATACTTAATATATAGTATCAATTAAAGTAGAGATGTATAAACAGGATTACACTAAAGATGATATGTTGTCTACTATTTAGGAGGATGAAAATTACTTTAATTCAGAGAGGAATCTCCCACTAGTGAGACCAAACTGCCAAACTTTCTGCTGCCAATTGGGATAAACCCTTCTTTATCTTAACAAGTGAAGGTGCATAGATAGGGATAAATCAAAACCCCAATATATTTTCTATGAACCAAAAGGGGAAAGCATGTGATATTTGCTTGGATAATTGAAGGCAAACTACCTGTCAAACCAATGAACCTAAATGTATATTCATTTCTTGTGTTTCTTTCTAAATATGTGGGGTGGGGGTGTTTAATTATACATAATATGTACACATTTATTTATTTTTATATACAAACATGAGTCCAAGATATCACTTTCAATATCTTTATAATGATGAAACAAGTTCATTAACTATCTTATATATATATATATATATATATATATATATATGGTCCTTCATGTGATAACTCAATTGCTTCATCCCTTTATCACGTGCCCCTCCTAACACATTATATATACAGTGTTCCTGTCATTTTTGGGGGGCAATTTCGTTGTTTACATTAATTATCACAAACGTCGGAGAGAGGTTACTACAACTAGTTCAAGTACATTATTTAAACTGCATTTATTGATCATTACAAATGATTCAGAAATATCCTCCTTTCATCTATTAGGTTAAAAATGTGCTTAACATATTAGAAATGGTTCAGAAATGTCCTCCTTTTAATTGTCATGTTATGCTTTTCGAAAGTCAATTTGACTAATTTTCCAAGTTAAATTAGATTACATTAATTCGATATTTTTTCTTTAAAAAAAAATATTCAAAAATTATACGAAAAGTACTATAAATTGTAATTTTTTCGCAATTTAATATGATGAAAAATATATCGTAAAATGTTAGTCAAAATTCTTATAGTTTGGCTTTAAAAAAAAACCATGACAGTTAAAAGTGGACGGAGGAAATACTAAGGAATATCTATTTTTAGTAAGGACGACATGTAAATAGGCACGGAGGGAATACTGTATTTACCCTAAAAAATCAACGAAAAAAATGATCTTTTTATGGGCATACATAAGATAGTTGTCCAGCAATACTTGTCCGGTTTGAAAAACTAAGAGATAATTTACCTTTTTGTATCTATTTTATCCTTGGTAGTAAATAATATTCAATATCTAATACATTCTCAATCATTAAACTTAATATATCCAAAGGGTAATATTGTAATATTATCCTTTTATTTTTTGTTTCTTAATGTGTGTGTCAAGTCAATAGTGGACAACTATTATCGGATAGAGAAAGTAGTTTTTAACCGTAATAAATATGCATATTAACAAAGTGTTCTAAAGCTTTTACCGACATTAATTAATTGTCATTAGATCCAATATCGCTATTAGAGGTGAACAAAATCGAATTTTAACTTTAAAAAGTCAACACGCGACCAAACCAAACCCGACATCATGTATATAATTTCTAAAAATTATTTTATTCATAAAAGTATTTACATTGATATAATTTATAAATATTTCTTATACTTTTTCATAATTTTTATCTTTTAACATATTATTTCAAGTTTGACTTAGAATTTTGAATAGTCCAACAAATGTTATATTATTAGTAACTCTAACAAAGCTCAAATCAATATTATTGCTAAAAAAAAAAAATCAACTCAAATACTAATGTTGAGTATTTGTTCTATAGTTATATATTGGTTTAGACTTATTTTAGCATGATTTATACTTTAAAATTATGATCATTTTCATTTTGACATATTTATTTGGAATATTTGTTTTTATGTGATTTCTTTATTGTTCTTGTTGAATATTTTAGTGTCAATCCGCATATCATATTTTATGATATTTTCTTAAGAAACACATTAGATAATTATATTTTGACAAGACTAACAAAATATTTGAAACACAAGTTAATTATATGTTTGTATGAATACTTTATTGGAAAAATCCAAAAAATTCGAGAAATCTGAAAAAATCCGAGGTTGAAAATCCTGATTTTATTAGTTTGGTTTGGTTTAAAATTTTAAAATCCTAATATAAATGGTTTGGTTTGGTATTTAAAAAATCTGAACCAACTCGGTCCATGTACATCCCTTTCGCTATAGACATTGGCGAGACCTACAAAGAGTGTTAAAATATTAAAAATTATTTTTGATGTATAATAACATGAATAAGTAAAAGTTAACAAAGGAAGTATAACAAAAGTGAATCATTTTACGTTACTTAGTGCCCCTTTGAATTAGCTTATTTTTAGATGCTTTTTATTTTGAAACATTTTTTTAATTTTGATAGTGTTTGAGAAGGTTAAAAAAATGCTTTTAGGCCAAATATTTTTAAAAATAAATCAAAAGTCTAAAGTAGAATTTCATCTACTTATGACTCATAAATTTTAGAGAAAATACATAATTACCCCATTAGAGTAAGATGTATTTTTGAAAAAGACACTTAAACTTTGCGGGGGTCCTAATACACCACTTAACTAGATTAATGTGAAATTATTGAACCATTTTTCGATATTTTATAGAGAGAGTGTATATCACTCGCCTGAAGAGTGTGGAAACCAAAAAAAGTAAGATTAAACTTTTCTTTTGCAATATTTTTTATTAACTATATAAATAATCTTTATTTTACTGTTAATTTTTTTTTCTTCTCCTTCCCGAGCTTCACCATTGAAGGAGCTTGAAGTTTTTATTTTTTCTTCTTTTTTTGCTCTCTTTTCGTTTTTCATTTAGATTGGATTTCGACGGAGAGATTTAATTGTAACTAAATAACACAATCTCAATACATAAAATAAAAGGAAAAATTACTTAAATACACAACACTTCTTTACCTATTCTCAATATTTCCCTACTCTTTTACTAAAATACAAAAATCCCTTATTTTCCCCCAATTCAACTTAACCGGATACTTTATTAGTTTAAGTATCCGCCCGTTATTAATTAAAGTATCCGCGCTGATATATTATGCATACGCCCGTTAATTTAAGTATCCGCCCGTTATTAATTAAAGTATCCGTGCTGCTATATTATGTATCCGCCTGTTATTAATTAAAGTATCTGCGCTGCTATATTATGTATCCGAAAAACACTAAAAAAAGGGATTTTTGGTAATTAATGAAAGAGTAGGGAAAGAAAGTAATTTCTTTCTTATACTATGTCATTTGCCTAATTTTTACAAAATAAAATGCCTTTTCACTGACAAAAAAATCCCATTGATAACGGAAGCAACAACAGATTTGTTGTTTCATCCTCATATTTCATCTTCTCCTTCTTGACTGTCTGGGGTGAGAATCTCCGGAAAGATGATGGCAACTTTGAAGATAGAATCGTCGGCGTTATTTCAATGTTTTTTTCAAATACAACCCAAGTTGATTTAGAGCAAAAATCAAAGGTAAAACACATAAAAAGAAGACTTTGATAGAAATTTTAATTTGAAAACAATAAATTTTGAAAGCGGATTTGATTTTCTAGTTTTAATTTTGATTTAGTGTTGTAAATGGTGTTGTAGCAATGGCGGCCACTCCACAACGAAGAAGACCAACGGATGGGTTAAGCGAAGAAAGAAAAAATAAAGAATTAAAACTAAAAAAAAAACATAAATAAAAACAAAGATTAGGAAATTATATAAAATTGACAGGTGGCAAACTATAATTAGTGCGTGCTTACACCTTCTTTTTTATAAGTGGGATTAACTGAAAAATGAGATATTTATATCACTTTTAAATTATTTAGTGGGGTACTAGGACCCTTATAAAGTTTGAGTGTCTTTTTTAAAAAAAGTGTTATAGTTGAATGGGATAATTATGTATTTTCCCTAAATTTTAACTTATAAGTTACATTTTATAAGTCTATCCAAACATTCCCTTAAATCACCTATTAGGCATTTGGTAATTACAGTATGAGTAATTGAATATGGATATAATAAAAGTGAATATATATATTATGAATAATTGAGGATGGATATAATAAAAGTGAGTCAAAATGGGAAGTGACATGAATATCTTTGCGAAGGTGAAAAAAAGATGACGGCATCCATCAATTGCGTAATTGAAAGCTTTTTAAGTGATCTCTTCGAATCATGTCTTTTTCTATGTAGGGTCCTAGTCATAGACATAGTGTTCTTAAATTATAAAAAAAAAATACAAATACTTTTGATTAATAGTTTGATTTAAAATTATTTATTG
>JAJOOR010021744.1:0-18037 GCA_036250505.1 Solanum acaule | reverse complement strand
AAGATAGGAAAAATACCAAACAAATTTATGTTATGTTCCTTATTGACAAACACTAAATTACACAAGAAGTGACCATTCCACAATTGTTTCATCATCTCTCCACAAAAAAAAAAGGGCCAATATATACTCGATTTGTCATATAGTGGTGGAGCCATATTTGTCCAAAGAATTGCTATGAGTAAATATTTTTATTGTATATGAAAATGATATATATATATATATATATAGTGATGACCTTGCTCGGCTTTATTTCTGGACCTAACAAAGGAAATGAATGAATCGTGTATGAATTCAAATAAGACTAAGAGGGTGTTTGAATTGTTTTTTTTAAACAATTTGTAAGCTAGATGCGACAAATTGATTATACCCAACTTTTAGCTTATTTTAGTATTTTTTTGGACTAAAAGTAAATGCTTAAAAATACTTTTTATCTTTTTCAAACACTATAAAAAATAATAATTAAAAAAAAAAAACTTAAAATACGTCAATTCAAATATTATCTACAAGTATTAAATGTTGGATTTTTGGTATGAATGAAGTTTGATCCCACAATCTTCGAGCTAGGTAGTGAATTGTTTCGAGTACTATCTATTATCTATCAGAAACGAGACAAAATACCAACAAGTCCTAATTAGTTCATTTGCACTTCTGTCCTATTTTATGTTGGTATTTAATTTTTACGATTCAAGACAAATAACTTTTTTACAGAATATAAATTTATACTTTTACTTTATTTGAACGATAAACCGTGCAATTAAATGGTCCGAATTCCAACTAATAAAAGTTGCGCAATGGGCCTAGCTCATACAAATGAACTCAACAAAAAGCCCTTAACATAAAAACTCATATTCAGTTTTTATTTTTGGCCCAATTCTTCATCTATAGTTCCATAACACCAAGTCACCAAGTTTCTTATGTACAAAAAATAGCACAAATCCAAATTGTAAATTGAAACATAGAATCATATTAAATACTTTGTTATAGTATTTTAAAAAATTTAAAATCAAAATTATCGATTCAAAATCTTTTGAAACATACCAAAGCGACCAATGAACATCCCTACAATTTTCTACTTGAGCAAAATAGAATTACACAATTAATAGTAGAATTAGTGCATAGTTTGTTATCTAAAAAAAGATCGACCAAAATAATTGAGTAACTAACATCGAAAAGAATTATTTACTTATAAAGAATAATTCACAAATTCTTTTTGATTTTTGAAATAAGAAGTTATTTGATATTTACATTATGATTTTGATAAGTAAAATTGAATAATAAATGTAAGAAATTTTCTTTCTCAAAAAAAATAAATGTAAGAAATTTTAAACAAAAATCTAAAAACAAAATTTTAGATATGACATTTCAAAAGAAAATGTATATAAAGAATGATATAAAAAAAAGACCTATGTTTGATGACAAATTTAAATTATTATTTAAATATGTATTGATTCGATATTTTTGAATTTGGTGCAAGTTTTAAGATATAATTTATGTTATTTTTAAGTGTCAAGTATATTTTTGTGTTTAATTTTTTAGAATTTGATGATATATATTTTTTTTGATTTATTACTATTATCATCATCATCATTATTGTTATTATTTCCGTCAAATCTAACCTAATGAATTTTGGTAAGTATTCGATGATGACTGAAAATGTTAATTTTGACAAAGTTAAAGCATCTAAACTGTTAAATGTAATACTTAAATGACTATTTTGAACTTATACTTAAACGTAATGGACCATTTTTGTTATTTTTCTCCATAGCCCTTCAATGGCTTCTTCGAGCTCCTTTCACCTCTGTTGATTGCTCGAGCTTTGCATTATTTTCTGTGTGGAATTTGGTATCGCCAATTTAGGATTTTGACTGTTATTTACTGAACTTTAATTCTTCCTCTCCAGTTTTTAGTTTCTCAATGGATTTGGAGTCGACTTATGAGATTGACCGTGTCGCCGGATTCATCTCGGCGAGAGCTTTCCGGCGAGTTGCTCTTCAGGTAAACATTTTTGTTTCTTCAACTTTATAGTTTTTGTTTGTTAGAAATAAATTTGAATTTGTCTCCATAAACCCTACAAATACTGAAAAAAAACAAAAAAATATATTCTTATTGCTCCATTATATAAATAGTCAATCAATGATATGTTTCCTTCCACAGTAGAGTTACCTACCTGTTGCTTGTGGGAGGTGGAAGGTATTCTATGGAATTAGTCGAGCTGCGTGCAAGCTGGCCTGGACACTATAGTTATTGAAAAAAAATACTTCCATAATTGCAGGAGAAAAGTTTGGAAAAACCACATTTTTCCTTTACTTCAAATGTAGTAGTGGCTCAGTGAGAGAATTTAGGATGGTCTGCTGGTCATTCATGTATCAAAGTATGTAGCCTTAAATAGGAGTTGGGACAAAAACTCTTTAATAAAAATGAGGATACTGTCTGCATAATTAGCTACTCAGTGATATGAAAAATGAATAATGGGGTGAAATCATCTCTTCTAATAGCTTGTTTGCTTCAAGAAGGTGGTGAGTTATTTAGACCTGCTTCTACAGTGTGAGAGCTTCTCCATATCATGGCTAGTTTAATCATGATTTCTTTGAGGGAGATATTTGACACACAGCTCAAATTTCCTTGTTTATATCAACTTGTTCGTTGGTTCAAAGTTCTTTTCATATATAATGTCTTCAGAAAGAACGAAATATCTGAGGAATGTAGAAAACAAGAGTTTTTTTCTCTCTCTTTCTGGTTCTTTTTCTTTTCCGTATCATTTGAGATGTAGTAGAGTTGCTTGTTAAAGGTGCTAGTTATGGAAGATCACTGGCATTTGAATGGTACATGATAAGTTTTGTTTAAACTGTTAGTTCCCAGATGAATTATTGAAAGATTCCACGAGGATAGTTGCTGCTCTACATGAAAAGCTTCACTCATTCAACCAGTCACATGCTGGAAGCAATGGAGATGCAAAGGATGTTAAGTTGTATGTAATGGCGGATACTATGTATGGGAATTGTTGTGTCGATGAAGTTGGAGCATCTCATGCCAATGCGGACTGCGTTATCCATTATGGTCGTACTTGCTTCAGTCCGTGAGTATTGCATGTTTATGATTTTTATCCCACTTTGTAACTTACTTTTGGGATTCTTTCGGAACAGTTGACAAAGTTAGTGTTTGGATCTGACTATTTCTGCTGTAGGACATCAACTCTTCCCGCATTTCTTGTCCTTGGAAAAGCTTCACTAAATGTGCCCCTATGTGCTCAAACACTATGCGAGTATACTATAAAAGCTGGCAAACCTATTTTGGTATGAATTATGATTAACTGCTACTTCCTATTCTGTTGTTTGCTTCTGCTGTTCTGCATAAGTTTATCATTGGGAAGTTGAAATAAGCTTATCTTGTCTAGTGCAATATTAGCTTGAATTTTTTTTGTCTTTTGTTGCTTTGGTAAATATTGGTACATTTTGTGGACTCAAACAAAAAGCTTGTCGTTAGCTATTAGTGTTTGGTCAGTGATTGTTGGTTTTATATCAATTTGGTTTAGTTAAGTGGTTGATTTTATCAGTAAGATTGATCTTCATTGCGTTTCAAGCAGTTGTGTCACATTCACAGTTTCTCTATTTGAAAGTTCTTGTTAAAACACTAAAATAAATAATGTTTTTGTGAAATTTGGAAAATTGAATGAAAATTTTCCATGCAGATAAAACCAAACTTTATTAATTGATATGTATCAAGTACAGGAGAAAAGGACAAGGTTTCAAAATCATTGTCTCACATTTGGAAAGAAAGGGTGTCTGGATAATCTGAGTTTTTAGGATGCCTTAATTGGGAAATTGACAGTATAGTGCAACTGATTGGCAAGTTCGAAGGAGTAAGTCCACCCCTGGGTGATAGGTTATGCGGGAAAGCAAGAAAATACAGGATCTTTACGGTTAACTCCTGTTACAACAGTGATGAATGGAGCTCATTCATCTTTAGGGGGTGACCAGTGACCATGCAAAGCACCGTGGAGGAGTTAAGCACCTTTAAACGTTGTATGCTTCACCAGGCATGTTTAGCAGAACCACAGACATATCTCGAGAAAAGGGGAATCAGTATTTGCAGCAGATGTTACCTAGGTGAAACAGCAGTGGAAGATTCTGGGCATCTATTCCTGCATTATCAAGTATTCTGGTAGTTGTGGATTTTATCCAGTAACTTCTTTGGGGGTCAATTGGGCTATACCTTGCAACCTGGATAGGCCATTAGTGGCTGGAAAAATAAGAGGATAAAGAAACAGCTCTAGGCGTTGCGGAAAACTTTTCCCCATTGCATACTATTGACAATTTGGAAGGAGAGGAACTCCAGATATTTTGAGAAAATGTCTTTTCGAATCCACCCTATAAAATTTAGATGTTTACAATCTTTTGAATTTTGGTGTAATCTGAAGATCACCTTGATAATCTTTTGGACTTTTTAGACAGCATACAGTAAAAGGAAACAGATGCAACTACGATGTACTTGTACAAATATGAGTACTCATTTGTATTGTTTTTGTGAAAAAAATACTTAACTTTATTGAAAAAAATTGAACTAAGCCTTGAAAACTTACCTGAAAAGTTCCTAATTCTTGGAATTCTGATTATATTTATTATATAATCTTTAAAAATACTCCGTACCATATTCTTAATGATTTTCTTGTCAATAGCGTAATCATTAAGAATGTTCTATGCAATATCCTCGATAATTTTCTTGATTTTTAGTAGGATGCGGCAATGATGATAAAATGTTTAGGTCTATTGTTAAAGGTAGAATTCATCATGTTGCATTACGTGTGTTTTACTTCCATATATGATTCATAAAGCTTGGGGGGTTTTACCATCAGGATTTCTGATTAGTCATACAGCAATAAGAGCTGTCAGAATTTTCAAATTCTCTATCAGACTTGTTAAGGACACCAAAAAATTGGTATCTAAATTCTACATTAGAATTGTTTTAAGTGTTTTTGCTTATGACTGCAGGTTCTTTATGGACTTGAATATACACATGCAATCACAGAAATCAAAGCATCAGTGGGTGCTCAACTATGCTCCGAGCTGGAAGTTCATTATGCTGATATTATGTCTCCAATTATAACTCCACCAGAGACTTTTAGCTCGATGAATGAGCAACCAGAACAAAGTGATGGTCAATGTGCATATGGCTGTTCTATTGAGGAGAATGATGCAGCATATTGTGTTGGAGGGTTGACGTGGTCGTTACCAGTGGGACGCAGGATTGAGGACTATTTGATTTTCTATGTTGGTTCAGATGACCCAGCCTTTGCAAATATACTAATGACATACAATGCTTGTGAAATAGGTGTGGGTTTTACTTTCTCACATGTAAAGTTGTCATTGTTTGCTTCTTAATTGTTTGGCTGTGAAGGCAATCTTTCAGATACATTAGACTTGCCTCTGTTTCTCCTTGCTGGAAATCTTCTCAATTAGTGTTCTAAGACTGCAAAAATCCTCCATCTATTACTATCTATTTTCATATCTCTTTCTACATCCCAATCTCATCAAGATAAGATTATCATTCTTTTTCCTTTGCTTGTCTGATAAGAAGTGTTTTAAACTTTTTGTCAGTTCTCTCCATTCATTTTCTTTTGATTTTCTAAATCCAAATGGTTCTCCAAGTCAATAATAATAGTTTGAAGATTTGATTACTAACTTTTTATGTTGCTAAAAGTTCTCTCTTTCAATTCTTCTAAAAGAAATGGAAGAAAGGAATTATTGTCTCTTCTATAAGAAAATTCATTTTTTCAGTAGGATTTATATGTAGACAGTTCTATCTTTTGCTGATAAAATTTTATTCTAGTTCTGTTTTTTCGATGTTACTGATTGTTGTCTTCTATGTTCTCTGAGTTATTCCCAGTCAGATATGATGCTACTGAAGATAATTTGGTGAATGACTTTTCTCAGCAGAAAAGGATTCTTAAGCGTAGGTATTATTTGCAACCTTTTCTGTATCATTCCCTTTGTTTCAGCTGACAGATTTTGTTAGCTCTCTCTTTCTTGGTATGCATGCTTTCAACACTGTTTCGTGGTTTCCGAACTAATGATGTCTTTGCAGGTACTTCCTTATTGAGAAAGCAAAGGATGCTAGCATCATAGGGATCTTGGTAGGAACACTTGGAGTAGGTACTTTCTAGTATACATATTTGGACTTTGTAGGTTCTGATTTGGTGCAATTTGAAAGTTGCATGATTCATATGTTTTACTCCTTTGCAATAGGTAGACTAAGGCTTTTATTCTTCTATTGCTGGTGCAGCTGGTTACCTCCACATGATTCATCAAATGAAAGACTTGATTACTCGAGCTGGGAAGAAAGCCTATACTTTTGTTATGGGGAGACCTAACCCTGCAAAGCTTGCCAACTTCCCTGAGGTAAATCACCAAAGTTGCATGATGTTCAGAGGTATTTTCGTCATTTATGGGTTTGCTGAAGCTCTTTTGTATTTTTGCAGTGCGATATCTTCGTTTATGTTTCTTGTGCACAAACTGCTCTATTGGATAGTAAAGAGTTCTTGGCTCCAGTTATTACTCCTTTTGAAGCAATGATTGCTTTCGGCAGGTAGTATTTCCAACTCCTTTTTATGTTTGGCCCACTCACATTTCTTTTAATGATTTAGTGTTCTGTCAGTCCTACGCATATAAAAGATAAAAGTTATCTTGTTAGCTTTCATCCACGTCTTCTGGAAGCTCATTCCATTACATGTGATGGAGTAGCTGGGTTGTTTAGCTTCTTGATGTTGGACAAAAGTAGGAATTAAATTAGGCAGTGACAGTTCATGCAGGCATATCCTTCTAAGATATGAAGGTTTGATAAGCTCTTTAGTATAAGCTGACAAGATAGGGTTGCTCTTACTGGTGATAGCTCTTGACTTCTAACTAAGTGCTGGGAGTTTGAGTAAGCCGGAGGGGGAGGGAAATGTAAAAAAGGAACTTCAGCCTAAACTAATATAACATTTTCACCTTTAATAATTATTCATTAGGTTCCTTTGAATTGTTACTACTTTTAATTCTTAATTCTGTCATATAATGATTTCCAAAAGCCATTCAAGTGATATTAAAAAGATAGTCAATGCAGAATAATGAGGAAAGGATTGAAGTTTTTCTTCTTTACAAGTGCGTGCAAGCCTCTATTGTTGGTTACATTTGGAAAAAAGTATCTGGTTAAATAATGTGCTTCAATAAATTGGAAAAATCATGAAATATATCATTAATAGTCACATTTATTCAGACAAGCTGGCGATTAACAAAGCAACCTTTATAAATTGTTTAATCAATTTTTAACAGAGGAAGCGAATGGACTGGGGCTTATGTGACAGAATTTTGGGATTTGATTACTTCTTCCCCCATGGAAGCGAAAAACCAGTCAGAAGCTCGGTTTTCATTCATTCAGGGTGGATACGTGGAAGATGTTGAACAACAAGGTGCATTGTTTTGCTTACTTTTTTTTTTTGGGTTCAAGATGAATATAAATCTACCATAGAACTGTGCATGCATAGCTTCTGTTCAGATATGAAACTGTCAACTATCACTTCTTCAATGAGTTATCAGTCCATTTTTTATTTACTTTTGATAAGTGTGATTTTGATTATGACTGTTATGAGACAAGTAATTACAACATAAGTTTATTGATGGTCCTTTTTCTTTTTAAGCTCGTGAATTAGGTTTGTTTTAAGAGATAGTTCTCATGATATTTTTGGGTCTTGGAGTCTTTTCATCCTGCAAATTCAATTCTTGTTTATTTCGCAACTGTATTTCCAATACTTGTTTTTTGGACGGGGGATTTCAGGAAAAAGCCAAGATCTATTTTTTTTTTTGTTTGATTTCTATTGATCTTGTAGTGTGCACATGATTACTTCTGCCTGTCTGTGTCTGGTGCCTTCATTTTTAGAAGAAAATCATTACTTGAAGGCATTCTTCTTATTAAAGTTTTAAATATATCTTCTCTTCTTCAGAGGTTGAAGAAGTTGAAGATGGAGTTTCTGCTTTAGTGAACATCACAGAGAAGGCTTTGCGTGTTCGTGACAAGGACGCGCAAACTCTAATGCCCGGAACAGCTAAATCTGGTGCAGAGTACTTCGCAACTAGGTCATATCACGGCCTTGACATTCATCCTGAAAATAATTTTTCTGAGCCGTTTTTGATTGGTAAAAGTGGGAGGGCATCAGGATACAAGAATGAAACTACACAAAAAAGTTAGTAAGTGGAACCACTATTCATTCAAGATGAATTTGTGGAAGATGCAGCAGACATACAAAGGCACACTAAAAAATTTGTAAGAGATTGTAATATCAGCAGCTATTTATGCCTTTTGGTCTCAAATGGCTATTTTGTTTCTTCAGTCATTATGTGTATATATAATTTTGATGATCTTACAACCTATAAAATTCTTTTTGACAATTTTGGGATAGTTTCTTCCACATTCTATTTTGTTGGTAGTCATATTTAATAGAATATAGATGAACAGCTCCATCTTGTATTGTTAATTTGGTGAGTGAGTTTTTTCATTTACTCAATTTGTCATGAACCTTCTCAATTTAAAACTATTTTTTCATTCATTGAGATGGATTGAAACAGGGAATCTCAATAGCTGAGTTGGTTGACTATCTGAATTTTCACACTGTTGATAAGAGTTTGATTTTCCCTCCTCATAATGCCCTCCCATGGTCAAGAATCAAGGATGTAAGAATTTTATTCGAACAATGAATTTGTGATAGACATATATATCTTTTATATATACCTTCTTATTCGTTTTCACCTCAATTTATGACATAAACATGAAAATTGAAGTATAGTTTTTGTTGTAATTATTGAGTACAACATTTTTTTTTTTTTACCATTTACAATACCAAATGATTAAATTAAAAAAAAAAATCAGACAAAAAGAAAAACATTACATGTCATTTTGTCAACGGAACACGTTAAATAGGCTAGAAGTTGTAGAAAAGGACACAAATGGCCCCCTATCTTAGATAGTAGGTTCAATATATCCCCTTAAGTATGACTTCAGTAGTTTTGGTCCTTTAAGTTTGACAAAAATGACTCTTTTGGTTTTCGTTAGATATTTACCAAACATTAATTATAAAATTCAATCAGAACTATGAGAATAAAACATATTTAATGGAAACTCACATTTGGAAGTGTATATTTCATATTTTATGCTACTTTTGGTCTATTTCAAGAGTATACAACAATTTTTTGAGGTGCAATTACTGTTATTGGTTATCTATTTGTTGTGATCGGTATAGTTTTTTATATTGCTATTTTGGTTGAAAAATTCTCCAGTTTCGATTATATTTAACAATCAGGATCCACTAAGTATTTGAAAAGTGTTCACTTGGCAAACTTAAAGGACCAAAGTTGCTCAGTTGAAACGTAAGGAACTACATTGAACTACTACCAAAGATAAGGGACCATATTTGTCAATTTCTCTCTAGAACTTGATTGATCTGCCTTTGTTCATTTGTTCGTTACCCCCAACCCACTATACCCACAAAATTCAATTCACCATCTTCTCTCTAAGATTAGAAAAAATTTTCTCCAAATTCCGCTTCAGATCTGTATCTGTGGAGGATTCTATATCAACCATGTACGGATTCGAAGCGCTTACCTTCAACATTCACAGTGGCTATTTGGAAGCCATCGTTAGAGGTCACCGATCTGGTCTTCTCACCGCTGCAGATTACAACAATCTATGCCAGTGCGAAACTCTAGATGACATCAAGATGCATCTCTCCGCTACTGAATACGGTCCTTATCTCCAAAACGGTAAGTTTCGTTACCTGTGATCGGAAATCGTGATAGATTAGGCATTTTGTTGTATTTATTCGTATCGATTGGATTGTTTGAAGTTGACTCAGATTTGTAAGTGTAGAGGTAGTGAGGTGTTAGTTTGTTTCTGTAGATTCGGTATTAGCTTGAGATCAGTTATGATCATAAATCAATTGAAGCCTCATTATAGATTAGGCACTTTTTTGGTTGTATTTGTATCGATTGGATTGTTTTGAGGTTTGACTTGGATTTGTAAGTGAAAAGGTAGTGAGGTAGTTTGTTTATGTAGGTTCGGCATTAGCTCGAGATCAGTTTATATTAGGCATTTTGTTGTATTTTGTATTGATTGGATTATTTTGAAGTTTGACTCAGATTTGTAAGTAAAAAGGTAGTGAGGCAGTTTCAACATTTCCGGCCTGAGTTGTTGACCATCACCTGACCTCACACAGGAGGCCAGTGATGTTTATGTAGGTTCAGGATTAGCTTGGGATCAGTTTAACTCTTTTATGTAGTATTCATTGTGTACTATAGCTAAGATGCTCCTCCCCGCTACTGAGTACAATCCGTATTTTCAAAATTGCAAGTTTCTCATCCTTATTTCGTGATTTCGTATCTTATGATCATAAATCAATTGAAACCTCGTGATAGATTAGGCAATTTTGTTGTATTTTGTATTGATTGGATTCTGTTGAAGTTAACTCGGATTTGTAAGTACAAGTTAATGAGGTAGTTTGTTTTTGTAGGTTCAGGATTAGCTTGAGATAAGTTTAACTCTTATGTAATAGTCCTTATTTCATAATTTTGTTGCCTATGATTATAAATCAATTGAAGCCTCGTGATAGATTAGGCATTTTCTTGTATTTGAATCAAATTGATTATTTGAAGTTGACTCAGATTTGTAAGTAAATGGTAGTGAGGTAGTTTGTTCTTGCACTTCGAATATCATATTCTTTTGTTGTAGTAGTGTTTCTTTTTTCAGCATGCTTTGACTTGCTCTCTAATGTATTTTGCCATGACTTGTTCACTCCTGTTAAATGTTTATTAGACCCTTTTTTTTCCTTGAGCCGGGGGTCTATCGGAAGCAACCTCTATACCTCCAAGGTAGGGGTAAGGTCTAAGTACACTCTACTAGTCTACCCTCCCCGGACCCCACTTGTGGGGATTACACTGGTATGTTGTTGTTGTAATGGTAGCCAATAGCCCAATATCATTCCTCAAGGTGGTTCTGTTTTCAGAATGTCTGGATTTCAGAATTTGCTGGATAGTAGGAGGAACTCTGAGCAGCATATACTAAAATGCTGCTTAAACGTCGATGTTTTTGCAATTCTTGAAAATACTCCTTTCTTCTGCAATGCTTCATACAGGCCACCGTCAGATTCTTCCTTATCCTAGTTTTTTTTTCCTTATTATACTTTTGCTGGCCTATTGCAGAGCCTTCCCCATTACACACTACTACGATTGTGGAGAAATGTACTGTCAAACTTGTAGATGAGTTCAACCACATGCTCTGCCAAGCCACAGAGCCCTTGTCAACCTTTCTGGAATACATCAGGTAAATATTATTTGTGTTGCTGGGGAAATTTTGTTTCTTTACTCTATACCCACTTTTTAGTTTTGCCATGCATGATGCATGTAGAATTATCTTAGAGAAATACGATTACAACTTTGTTCTTTCAATGAATGATGTTGGAATTTTTCCTCTCGTCATTAAAGAGCACATCTTTGTATAAATGAACTGAGAACTCATTTTACTACTATGTTAACATATGTTGTAATATGTCGCATTAGGACTTATGGCCGCATAGCAGTTTGCAACACACCCTTAATGTACTAAGAAAAAGATGAAACAATTCCTGTGTAAATACTACTTCATCAAAAAAAAATAATCCTATGTTAATACTTTGCAGCAGTTTTCTGCTCTTTAGAAACAATACTTTTACCATTCTAAAATAAGAAAAGGATGAAACAATACCAAGTTGGTGCTGCTCTTTAGGGAAGATCAAATATACTTAAAGTAATTTAGTCATAAACATGAAGTGCGTGTTACCCATCCTTATGATTAGTTACTGCTCTGAAGAGCTTAAAATATCAATACAATCATGTATACCATTTACATCATTTTGATTACACAAATAAATAAGTCCTAACACATCTATATTTGCAGCTTCCACAAGATACGAAAAGGAGTTGCGTCTTAAAGTTTCTTAACATTTACACCACTAGGTAGCCCCTCTAGATAGTTGAACAGTCTCGCGGTTCTTAGCATCACCCAAGATGGCCCCATACAACAAAGGGAACATAATACTTAGTGTCCTCGCTGAGTTTAAACGTTCTTTAGATATTTGCTCATTGGAAGAGAGGAACTTGAGAGTCATGCATGTAAATGTATGCATAACTTCATTTTATTCTACACTTATCCCGAAAAAAATCACTGTTCTAGATTCGGAAGTTTCACCTCTACGAAACCTCATATCTGAATAACAATGTGTTCATACTCTAAAAGCTAAATGCCTAGTCAATCTGTTTAGTTGGAACATTTTGTCTCCTTTTAATAGCGTTGACAGCTTTTTGGATTTTGTTAGATCTTTGATTGCTACTCATACTAGCTTAGTACACATATAAGGAAACTAACTCTCTTTCTTTGTACACTGTTTCCTTTCACATCACCCTGGTGTTCTTTAATGAAATCCGTTACTTCATAAAACAAAACCAACAACAATGTATCCATATATACTCCCTCTGTTCCAATTTTTGTGTTATACTTTCCTTTTTAGTCTATTCCAAAAGAATGATACCTTTCTTTATTTAGAAATAGAATAATTTCTTTACGTTTTCCATTTTACCTTTAATGAGATGATTATAACTATGACTTGTTTTAGACCAGAAGTTTCAAAAGTCTTTTCTTTCTTTCTTAAACATTGTGCCAATCAAAGTGAATCACATAAATTGGGACATAGGGAGTAATACATTAAAGTCTTTATCAAATGTAATATTCAAAGCTTTCTCTTTTGGCAACATGTACTAGCAGTAGTGTAAAAACGAAGAAGAAAAAGAACATTTCATGTATTCCTTTTGTTTTTATAAAAAATAACAAAAAGTACATGTGTGTTGCTGTGCACAAGATAATCCTCAGCTTTAGATCCTGAAGTTAATGAGCCATGCTGTGTTTTAAACTAAAGTAAACTTTCCAGGCCTACCATCTTCTCTGACTGTTCCCCAATAATTTTAGACAAGCAAAGAAGAGGATGTTTCACCACTTGAATGAGTGTATGCATGGCTAAATGTAGGGTGGTCATATTATCCTTATTATTCTGATGCTAAGCATTTAGTATTGTACGAAAATTTGCATAATAATACTGGTCAGTATAGAGCCTTAAATGGCATTATGTGCATGTAGCTTAGCGTATTACACTATTACCCACTTCTGCTACATAATCAAATCTGAGTTTTGGTATTTAATCATATGGTTCAGGTATGGCCACATGATTGATAATGTTGTCCTAATTGTCACTGGAACTTTGCATGAGAGAGATGTCCAAGAACTGTTGGAGAAATGCCATCCTTTGGGCATGTTTGACAGGTATTATTCCAAATGCTTGCATTGGATTATTAGAGCTAAATGAAAGCATGTATTGACTATTCTAATTTATTCTGTAGCATTGCTTCTCTGGCAGTTGCCCAGAATATGAGGGAACTATACAGGCTGGTGCTTGTTGACACACCCTTGGCTCCATACTTTTCTGAGTGCATTACTTCAGAGGTATCAAATGCTTCACCCTTTACTTTAAAACTTTGATAGGTAATCAGTAATTACATGTTTCGTTTCCCCCAAAAATGTTGCCTTATTCCTGTATTTTCTTGAGCATCGACCTTTTCTATTTTTGCTGTCCCTCTGAAGAAATTAATAAGTAAATGATTGTAGGCTCTTGCACTTCATAAGTAGTTAACCAGGATCCTCTTCCCCACTTTTTACCAGAGCCTAGTAATCTGTCGAGATTTCTTGCAGTTTTGAGGATGATACTCATCTTATTTTTGTATACTCCAAGTAGGTCTGGTTGTTGATATGGGAATATCTTAATCCATGCATCAGTTGCTTATCAGTCTGTTTTCTTCCATTTATCAATATTTTTGTTTTCTTTATGGACTTACTTTTGAGCAGGACTTGGATGACATGAACATTGAGATTATGAGAAACACACTGTACAAGGCATACCTTGAAGATTTCTACAGATTTTGCCAGGTACTGTTTGTTGTAAAATTTTCTATCATATTTTTCCTGCTCTACATTTTAATGAATTTAAGCTCTCATTTCACTTGTCTAATATGACTATTTGCAGAAATTAGGCGGTGCAACTGCAGAAATCATGTCTGATTTGCTTTCTTTTGAGGCCGACAGAAGAGCTGTTAATATTACTATAAACAGGCATGTCACTGTTTTGGGATTTCCCATGATCCTGCTGAATAAAGTTTATTATGTACCTTGTAATAATGCTTCTATTATTAACTACAAATATTTTCATTTGCAGCATTGGCACTGAGCTAACGCGTGATGACCGCAGGAAGTTGTACTCTAATTTTGGATTACTGTAAGTTCATGTAGCTCAATCATTCATGTTCTTCATATGCTACATTACCTCTCTTTCTGACACTATCTATGCTAAATAGTTACCCGTACGGTCATGAGGAACTTGCCATATGTGAAGATATAGATCAGGTATTGTACAACCAACTCTTGTTTATTCTTCTTGTTGCAGCTTTTATGCACCTGGAAGATTCTTTCCCTAGTTAAATAAATAGTTAGCTAGATAAGGAGATTCTTATTGTGGTTGGGTACTACATTGCATACAGTTCTCGCCCTTTAAAAAAAGTGGTGAAGCATCATATGGTGCCTGGTGGGTTTAATGCTATTTGAAGGGAGAGGATGGATGAGAGGAAGATAAGACAAAATGAAAACAGAATTTTGTTTGTAGATTAAAGGATACAAGCAAATTAATACTTTTGTTGTGACAACTAAAAGTTATAATGAATTAATGACAAATTAAAATTAAAATTCCTTTGTTTTCTATCCTCCTTACATGGACTGTTGTCTTCTAATTGTCCTTTTCTTCTTGCTGTAGGTCCGCGGTGTCATGGAAAAGTACCCCCCTTATCAAGCCATATTTTCTAAGTTGTCATATGGGGAGAGCCAGATGCTCGACAAGGCTTTCTATGAAGAGGAAGTGAAACGCCTTTGCTTATCTTTTGAACAACAGGTTTGTTCATTTGACCAATCTTTATTGTTAATCCTCTTATTTGCACAGAAGAACTTCAAAATTTTCCCACCCAAAAACCTCATAAAAAGAGTCCCCCAGAGATATGCAGCAGAAAAACTTTCAATCCGTCTGCTTCCTTATTGATACTCTTTTCTTTTCATTGCAGTTCCACTACGGTGTATTTTTCTCATATATAAGGCTGAGAGAGCAGGAGATAAGGAATCTGATGTGGATTTCTGAATGTGTCTCTCAGAACCAAAAAACCAGAGTCCATGACAGCGTTGTTTTCATATTTTAGTAATTTAGCCATATTTGAGATCATGTGCTCTCCATGCTTGTCTGTAAATTTGATTTTCACGACCATTTGTTGATAACTATTGAGTTTTTGGTTAAGAAGGCCAGACCCTAGCCCCGTAGGAGGGGGGTTACAGTAATTGTGAGGCCATTCTCTGTGGAACTACCCATATCTCCTATGTCTTTCCTAAGTCATAGGATGATGGTTGCAGTTATGCACGGATATTACCCAGTTCGTTTGCAACTTTTCCTAATAAGTCAATGTATGTTGGTATAATTGTTATCTGGAACGATACTTGGATTGATTTGTATCAATGTATCGCTATTTATTGAGTTCGCTGCTATCATAATATCTGATTTCATTGTATGGGTATTTTCCTTTGGTAAATCATTGAGCTACAAGTCTCCTGCTTGAACTTGTCAAGTAGAACCATTAGACTTCATATTGGTGTTGATATGTCCTTTCGAGATGATCTTTTTATTTGTTTAGTGCAACCCAAGACTATTGACGCTAGTGAGATTATACTAGGTAGGTATGTTGTTGTAACTCTAGACTATCCCTTCGATTCGTCCTTTTCCCACTTTCTTAGTATGAATCTTTTTATCCTTTTTTATGTGTTGTGTGCTTAATTAATTTGCTATCTATGATTATAGATAGCAATACTTTGAATCTTTCCTATTCTGCTCTTTCCATGAACCAATTATAGTGAAGTATAAGAAAGATTTTAAGTATAAATATATGTAGAAAACCAAATGAAGAAAAAGGGACCAAAAAGTGATGAAATCAAGAGTTATTATTATTCCAATTACACTTGCATAAATTCTTTCCCCATAATATAAACCAATTATTCATTTATTCTCTCGAAGTAGGCAAAGTTCTATGTTCACAACTGGATCAAACTAATGTTAGAATTGTCCAAACTAAAACCACACCTCCAACAAAGATCTTGTATGCAGATATAGTAACCCTGTATGAATTGTTTGAATCATCCTTAGTAGCCGGTCCTGGTGTCGGAACAGGAGTTGCCGGTGAAGGGATGGGAGTTGCCGGTGCTGGAGCTCCGCCTTCCACGGTGATGACAAGCTTTTGGTTATGGTCAGAGCAATGTGATGGAAAACCACAAATGTACCATTTTTTACCAGGGGTGGCTAATGTGATCACATCATCACCAGAAGTTAATCCTCCACTTGAAGGAACTATGCAGTCTTTAAAAGATGTTTGGTTCACTTTGAACACATTATGATGTCCTTTGGTATATTTAAAAACTGCAAGAAAAGATAGAAAATAGTTATAATGCTTATATGAACTAATTTAGAAAAGGAAAAGAAAGAAGAATTAATAAAAGTTATCGGAGGAAGATTTGGTTTTGTAGCTCTTTACAGAATTATTGTTAATTTTATTATCCATTTCACGAGAATTCTCCTTTGTAAACACATGACTTTATAAAAATATGAAGTCATATAGTACTCCCATATTAGATGGACACTTTCTATTTTACACGATAATTAAGAAATCATATATTTGATATTGGACACGAGGGACAGAGGAAGTAATATGACCGTGTAAAATAGAAAGTGTCCATCTAATATTGGACAGAGGGAGTAAGAATGATTGAATGGTCATACTACCAAGAAAACCCTCCACCTTTAACTAATAATTTTGAGTTGCTTCTTTTCTTTAAACGTCATACATGACATAAATTCAAATTAATCGGCTAATGACTTTCGTACACCAAATGGTTACTAAAAAGGGGGACTTTTACATAAATAGTCAGTCAGATTCATTGTTTACTTTTTCTATCTGATATACATGAATTATAATACATACCTAATGTGTCTCCAACCTTGAAATTTTTGCCCTTTGCCCAAGCTTGATAATCAACATCAATGGTCCATCCCTTATCACCTCCAACCCAATACTCCATGGCCGGTACCGGTGCCGGTGCCGGAGCTCCACCTTCGACGGTGATGACAAGTTTTTGGCTATGATCAGAACAATGTGTTGGAAAACCACAAATGTACCAATGTTTACCAGGGCTAGCCAATGTAATAACATCATGGCCAGAAGTTAAACCTTGACTTGGTGGAGGGACTATGCAATTTTGGAAAGATGTTTGGTTCACTTTGAACACATTGTGACTATCTTTGTTATACTTGAAAACTGCAATTACAAAGAAAAAAAAAAAGTTTTTAAGGGAAATTTACCCTATAATAAACGTCACTCAAAATAATAGCTGACAAATATACATTTTCTTGATAAATTTGGTAAAATTATAATTAATGTGCTATCACAAGTTAAAAAATCATTGATAATATAAGAAACTACACTAGGGGTGTGCATTAGGTTTTTTGGTTGGTTTTATACTATTCGGTTTGGATTTTCGGTTTTTGGTTTTGTAAAAGTGTAACCCAATCTGATCCAAAATAAATTTGGTTTGGTTTGGTTTTCCTCTATTCGGTTCGGTTTTTTTCGGTTTGGTTATTCGGTTATGTCAATAATTAATAACATATATAACCAAAGTAATAATATTTAATCCCTTAAATATTCTTTCTAATATAAATCATAAGTAAAACATAAAACACAATACTTATAAGTATACCTATTAAAGATGTAATTCAAACATAAAATATAAACGTAATCATCATGAAAGACAATAACCAAAAAGGGACAAAAGTGGTTAACTCCAACTTAATTCTAAA
>JAJOOR010021743.1:0-17437 GCA_036250505.1 Solanum acaule | reverse complement strand
GATACTATGTTGTTTACGAAATAAATAAAAACCTTTACATTAGGTTCAGAGATACTGGTCCATTTTGTTGCAGGAAACCTGAATCACTAACTTCATAAGTCACAAAATTTACATAGAAAAAGGGTTTAACAAGCTCCTTACGAGTATAATGAGCTAGATTCTAGGTTAGGAAATTGCCGATGCATGCCTTTTAATAGTATCTAAGAACGTATTTAATCCTTTTCCGTCCATGGAATGCACTGCAAAAAGGTTTAGAAAGATCTATGTCTTGTTGTATGAAGGAATTAAGTAACTCATAGCAAGTATTACTAAATGTTTGACCTTTCCATAATCACAGATTAAGAAACAGACTTGACGAAGAAATAATAAGTCAACCATATTCAAGCCATCCCCTCATTCCTTGCTTATAAGGGGAAACCAACAGGGAACATTGTTTCACAAATACATGCACTCTTAGGAACTGGAACATTCTCCTCTCTTCTCATTTTGTATGACAAGGTTGCTATTTGAGAGGCAATTGGACCAACACTACATCAAAAGTTAATTAACTCATTTATCAACAGAAAATTCTAGATGGAATTATCGATCACCCCATATTATTTTTGGAAATGATTAATGCAGCTTCCGCTTTCAGATAGGAGTAGAAAACTAGAAATTTGACAGCTATTGGACAACACTCTCATCAGAAGATAATTAATGCAGCTTCTGCTTTCAGATAGGAATAGAAAATTAGTCTATTTAACACTTGGGTAAACAGCATGAACTAAATTTGGATCTTCCACAAAAGTCGATCATTACTCTGAAGAACCATACGGGTAAAAAAATAACTATATAGTGTACCCAAACAAAGTGAGAAAACAAGACAGACAAACTGTGTTGGTGTAAACAACAGTTACATGTAAAAGTCAAAGTATGTTTACCCACCAAACCAGAGCATGGGGCTCCTGGGAACTTGGACATTGCTTCCAGGAGGCTGTCCCTGTCAGTTAAAATGTTTATAGATTTTTGGACTTGCACTGCCAGCTGTGCAACTTTTTTTGCAAGTTCATCTTCTGAAATGGAGCCTTGAGAATCAGAGAATTCTGGTCCATAAACAGCTGCATCTTCAGAATGCTTTTCTGCAAATTTAACAGCTTCCTTCCAATTTGCGTGATACAATACAGAAGCAAAAGTCAGGATGACAAACACATGTTGGGGATGTGTGATCAATGCCATATGAAACGCCAAGAGTGCAACCCTGTCATGCAAAGGAAATTTTTGTCAATTATCCCAATTCCCAGCCGTAACAAGGAGTTCTCTCAATATTAGTGCAGGTTAATTCATCTAAAGTCTACTGTTGAATTCGTGATAGCAAAGTGGTCTAAGTCAGTAGAATCCACTATTGTGACAGTAGGCAGGTAGATTATGAGCTGCAATGTTAGAAACATGACTCCAAAGGTTTCATATGCTGAATGCAATGGATCAGCACAACTGAACTATGGAATACACCAGAGTAAATGTGTTATACAATGAAAGCACCACATAAAAAAAAACAAATCTTTGAATGTCTAAATAGGCCCTAATTTACAATTTTAAAACAAAAAATGAAGGAAGCTATGTGGAAGTATTATCGGAGATGCACTAAGAAATTCTAGTAGTGATGATGCTAACTTGGGCTTTTGAAGTCAGGAAGGCAATAAATGCTTCCAATATCAGTGTCCAGAAATTAAACTTTAAAATGATAGACACAAGAAGATGCTTGTTTACTGTTCTTACTGTTGCATGTTGTCCTGACTATGAAAATTCTGTAGTAGATGAAGGCTTGATGCCTTTACTTCAACACTTAACACTGAAATTATATGCCTATTCCTTCGTAAAGGGAGGAGAAGTGCAAGCTCCCAAACCCATAGGAACTATATTTAACATTGCCTTATCATATAAATAACAAATGCATTCATTCGCTAGCCATGTGAAAGCTTAAACAGAACATATTAAACCAAAAACAATTCACACCACAAAGTAAGAGAGAAGGGTATTAGAAGGTGTCCACAGGACAACAATATATCATTGATTAGGAATGAACACTTGTTTAGTTCAAAGCATAAAAAGATTAGGAATGAGCACTTGTTTGGTTCAAAGCATACAAGATAATCAAAAGAGACGACTGCAAGGTCCACATTTAGCTTAATAACAGCAGGATTTCAGCTAGTCAATCTCAGAAATTCCTCCTATCCAAGTCAGCACTTGACACCAAGCAAAGCATAATAGCTCTGTTATACAGTTGCAAGGTACTATGATAGAAGAGATGATAAGAAATAATGGATCTTCCAATTAGACAAGTCCAGAACCACAGAGAAACTTATATATCAAATTACAGCTCTAAAAGCAGCAGTAGATACAATAACATCCAAAAATGAAGACTATCTCTATTAGGGAGAAAGTGTTAGCAAAGAACAGACAGGGGTATGGAAAGCAAAAGCCTCATGGAGATCAAGAATCCAATAATCAACATATCTGCACCAGAGCTCAGAATAAAAGCAAAAGGAACTCGACTCATATGATAAAGCTACAGCAATGTCATGTCACAGGCACAATATTATGTGTCACTGACTACTTGGAAGGGTGAGAAAACAATCAAATGCCAAAATGAGACAGAAAACCTCAACAAAAATTCATGTCATTAGACCAAATGCTTTATTTGAAAAAAATTAATATCAACTCACCACACACTATCATGCGAAGGTTGACCACAGGTGACCAATTGATCCAAGCTGGAAAATAATTTCTGAAGAAAGCCGTGACTGATAAATTATATGCTTAAAACACAAGTGAAAGAACCAACAAAATATTACTTTAGAAAATGAATATGCCGACATGCGCATGCAACATACACAGGAAAAGCTAATTAAGGACTTATAAAAAATTTCAGAGTTATAACATGACACGAAGAAATAAAGAACATACCATCAGCATCACAGAACTTTTACCCAATTGTTTACTAGCCTGTTGAGTAAGGTATGTGCCCTGAAAATGATATACATGCACATCAAGCTATTTCCACAATTCTTAAAAGGTGTAGTACCATTTTGTCAGCATGCCAAAATTAAATGCAGGTCATGCAGCAATATGGACATACATGAAATGGCAACACAATCTCAAGGATATTGTATCTCTGAAGTAAAGAAAGAGAAGGCTCTGCAGCCCCATATGACATCATATAGTTCAGTTCCATCATTAATCTAGACTGCAAGCACAATAAACAGAGAAATATCAGTGAAAATGGAGCATATGATGTAGAGAACTCCCTTAGGAGAACAGGAACGTTTAGGGCTTCAGGGATGTTCAACAATGAGAAGAAGGGACAAATAACAAAGAGAAAGGCAAACATTGGGGGAAAAGATGAAGTGAATGATTAAGCCAGATAAATGACTTAACCAGAAATCATTGTTTATACATTGGACAAGCTCATGATGGCTGACGAGAGTTCATGCATAGCATCTTCTATCTCCTTTGTAAAGGATAAGTTAAGACGGGCAGCCAATCTCAAGCCACGCAAGATTCTTGCTGAGAAAAAAGAATCCAAGATTAGTTCCATCATATTAACAATTAGGGTTAAATTCATGTAGCCCCCATCTATCCTTGAATTCAACATTGCCATCCCCTTTCTACTTTTACTTACTCTTAAAGCGTTCTAACTCTACGTTGTGCCAAATTGATTGGCAGCAAAACGCCGAAAATCCTTTTGTTCTTTGCTAACAAAGAGAATGTCCCTAAATCTTAAAACCTCATGTTACCCCATGTTTACACCTTGTGTGTTAGGGTTTACCCTGAATTTCCACCATATTTGATTTTCTACCATAACTAGAATTACCTTTCTTGGTGGAAAAAGTTTCCTTGTTGGAAAAGATCTGTGCCATATTTAGGTTATTCCTTTCTTGGAGGAAAAGTTTAGACCTCTATAAATCAACCACCAAATGATTTTCCGTGGTACTCTATCATATGCTTTCTCTAAGTCAATAGATAATACCACGCAGATTTTTCTTCCTTTCGCGGTAGCCATCAATCTACTTAGCAGGATATATAGCCTACATTCTAGATCTACATGGCATATTCCAAATTGAGTTTCTTTCATTCTTGCCGTGTTCTTAAGTTTATGCTCTATCCCTCTTTCCCAGAGTTCCACAACGTTTTCATAAATTTTCTAATCCTAATATAGTAGTGTTGCAAACAATAATAGACATAACACAGTCTCATGGGAACTTAAAACTACGCCAAAGGAGGGCAACAACTTTTTGGAGGAGGGGGAGCTAAGAGAGAAGTGAACAGCTAAGGTATTAAGAGTATTGCTGAAATAAGAACATTTCCCCATGAGAATCTGACTATCCATCATGAAATTGTTTGAAGTAGTTAAAAAATTAAAGATCTATAATGTTAAGCATACTAAATAACTGTTTAGTGGTGCAATAAGTAAAATGAGTGATGGATGAAAGGGGTCCAATGAATTTAATCCAATAAAATAGTAATGCTTCCAACCCAAATTAAGTTTTAACTTTGTGCAGTCATTAAGGAAAAAGATTGAACATGTGTATGTTTTGATTTGTAATGAATAGCAAAATAAGCAAATACAAAAATAAAGTATATATTTCTTTCGGAATGGAAGAAGTATGATACAAAGTCTCAATTGATGACAAATTTTTGAATAATTGCACCTACCACAATCTTCTCCAAATGACAAGTGAGCAGGCACCGAAGTCCGTAGCTGAATTCATATCAAAATAAACCTTTTCAAATTCCAACACATCAAAGTAATTGGTTTGCATTACATACTTGAAGATAATTTTAAAAAAGTACATATGTGAAGATAATAATCTCACCTTTAACGATCTTAGGTCCTGCATTGCATTGGCATAATCATAGATTCTATTCACGAACGGGTTGAAAAATAAGCTGTTTCCATGATTTTAGAAACATAAATAATGAGTTAAATAGCACCCTAAAACTCAATAATTTAGGTATCTATCAATCACCACTACAACCAAAACTAATCATCCCGCAGGCCATAACTTGCGAACTTCAAATAAAGCATATTTTGTCTGGCCCAATTTTCTCTAGTATGTAAAAAATAGGTTCATGGAACAAAAAGAATAGACATTTTACATGTAACCTACATATGGATACCAGGTAGTACAATTCATTCTTATTTTGTGGAGGATTCTCCATTGAAAGATACTGATAAAGACATCAGTTTAATGTTCATTTATAAAATATTTGTTACCTTCTTCAGAAAAAAAAAAGGAATCAATTTAACGTCTAACACAGAGAATATCAATATGTATTACATAATTACATTTAGCAAAATAAATTGCTTAGTTTAACTTCCCAAAATGCTATAATGCTCTAGAACAGCTGTTAATTCATATCTCACCAGCATGCCATGGTAACAACTGTGTTATAACATTAACCAAGTTCATTGCAATAGAATAGGGTTTAATATCTTCAGTTTTTTGCCTTTTTACCAAAATCTACTTGCAGATGCTAAGAATAAGGACAGGATCAAGTGAACTAAATAAAGCACCTAGAACATCACCAACAACTTGTAGAAAAAACACTACAATTATATACCAATCCAGTTGACTATCTCTCTCTTCCTGCAGTCCCAACCATCCAAGAAAATGAGCAACAGACAGTTCCAACTTCTTAGTTATAGCCCCGAAAACCGTTCATAGTTTCCTCTCAACTTTTCTCATCCAAAAAAAGATGAAATGTATAAACCATTGGATCATTTGGCCATAATTAACACTGAGTCATCAATGATCCAATGTGGTGAAATCAAATGCAGCATAGCAGTACCCTTAACAAGTAGAATTCCTGTCTTAGCAACTAAAATCAATGGTGCTTGATATTTAAAAAATAAATTCAGTTTCTTTGGGAAACATAAGTTCTTGAAATACCAAAAATGATCTAAACTTAGATTTCTGGCAAACTAAATCAAATGCCGCATAGCAGCACCCTTAACAAGTAGAATTCCTGTTTTAGCAACTAAAATCAATGGTGCTTGATATTTTAAAAATAAATTCAGTTTCTTTGGGAAACATAAGTTCTCAAAATACCAAAAATGATCTAAACGTATATTTCTAGCAAACTAATTCTTTGCAAAATCAACCCATCTCTTCCACTCTGACTCTTTAACTTTCAACCAATTATATTAAAAATCTAGAAAGAACAAAAGTTAGTTCATCCGAAAAGTATACAATTGTCGCTTAATCCAATAAAATTCGTGTACTTTTCTGGTTTAATCCACATTTTAAATGATAGATGTGTCTTCATAATGATCCAAGGTCTGAGTGATAGCTTCATAATTGTTGGGTGCATTGAAGGGAACTTTTTGATGAATAAACCATTTAATCCAAATATAAATATTTCTTAAAAAAAAAAAAATTCAGAAATTAAAAATGTAGAATTGTTCATATCATAAATAGAGCCACAGCAGGGAGAACTCAAGGATGGAAGTTCACAGAACTTCCCTCTTGCTACAATTAGTTCCTCCACATTTTAGTCAAAATTTTAGATAGTTCTAAATTTGTTGTCCTTTTCAGATTATTTAGCATAGTAGATCAACACCAGCGCCCAAAAATCAAAATGGCAAAAGTTTGAACTGAGCAACAAATCTGGATGTTCTGAGTCAAATTATCCTTCTTTTTCTTTCCTTTTTTTTTTTTTTTGTGTGTGTGGAGACGGGGGGGGGGATGGGATTAAGTCCCGAACTAAAAGTTATAACCTTTGCTATGCCTTCTTTCCCCATGAGAAGTCCACAGAACATTTTTAGCTCTGTCCCCTTAAGAAAATACAAAACAAAAGGTACCTGTTAATAGTGAAGTCTCTGTGCATGGAATTGTTCCAGAGAATGAAATCTTTCTCAGGACATCCCTTAGGCATTTTAGGAACTAAGGGTGCCTCTTCATTTTCAGCATGTTTTGCCACAGTATCAAAACTTGATACCTGCAGTAATTGGAATATGAAGTACTTCAGTAGCTGTGATTGTAACAAGGGTTTCAGGTCTCTAATTTATCTTCTACTTTTTCGAGATTGATCTCTAATTTGTCTCTTCACTTAAACAAAAGGAGATTTTCCTGTGGTTTGGATACCAAATCAGAATGTTCTTCCTTCTTCTGTGGTGATCAAAATGGTAAAATTTTAAAAAAAAATCAATGTGACTTGCAACTCGAGCACTTCTCTCTTCACCAAACATTAGTTGAATTTTTTTTGAAATTCTTATTTAAGTTAAAATATATATTTGTTTTGTACAGCATAATGTGTACAATGGGAAATTGTTTGTGCCCATACCCAACCATAGATGTATAGAAAGGTAGCCCAATTAGTATCCCAAAGGAGTTGTGCCAACCTCAACTATAGAACCTTTGACATGCACTCTACATATTGGAAATATTCGTCCAACTATTTCACAACGACGAAATTGCTTTTTTATCTGCAAAAGATATGATAGCATAAATGTTAGAGCCGAACTATGAGTAACTGAAACCTAATGTAGTTGTCTCATAACTAGGTGATGATTTTGAATGCATCAAGAACCTGTCGAAGTGTTGCATTTGTGATTATATCAAAATCTTTTGGTATTCTATTGAGAATTAGATCTCTGACACATCCACCAACCAGGTACGCTTCAAACCCTGTATATTGAGGTTTCGGTCAAAGGAAAATCGATTAAAAAGAAACGCATATATATGATCTTAAAAAAAAAAGAGGAAACTTGCAAATGGTGGTATGGGATAAGGGTGGAAAACTTAGGGTTTTTATATCCAAGCAAATTATTAGGTTACGTTAAAGTGTGTTGAGATTCACAACATGCCTGGACACAAGGAACTTGAGTCGAAGAATATTCAACTAATTGGTTAACATCTCTCTACCACTAGTACTTCATTCCATACATGCATCAGGGGTAATAGAAAAGATCCCAGTTTATGTGTTTTCAATGCTCATGCACAACAGATGTAAAGAAATTGTAGGATATTCTCAGAAGCGTCTAGAATATTCCTACTTTATTGTTAGTACTTACCCTTATTGTGCAAACATGGCCTAAGTTGGCTTCTCTCCGGTTTAACACACTTGATTTTATTGATTCAACTCTGAGTACCACAACAAAAATCCCGTTTACCAATCAAATGCACTTGAACATCGAAGAGGCAGTCACCTTTTTGACGTGGGGGTGGGGGGTAGGGGGTGGGGAGTGGAGGAAAAGAATTGGTTTTGCCTCGCTCATGATAGGTACAATTCAAAACAAAAAACAGTTTCAACATTTGAAAGTAAATTGATAAGTTTGAGGTCCCATAGTCATGTAACACATACTCGGGTAGCCAGACCAGAATGATCGAACACAACAAAAAATTATCACCTTCACCATGCAGAATCTTCAGAACAACCCGGGGAGATGGTGGTATCATTGATCTACTAATCCCAAAGTTCCTAGAGTCCAGCTTCCTCCATTTTGAGAAGTCGATTTGACCTGAATCATAACCATCACATATCATAATTCAACTCCTTACTCCACAAATAACATTTTCATTCAATCACAAGTTTGCAGCACTGCCTCTCCTACCCAATGTTTGCAGATCATCTATCATAGCCAATGAAAACAGACTAGCCGAAAAGAAAGTCAGTCTTTATTCTTTCTCTTTGGTCAATAATTTTCTCAATTTTGAGCCGAGGGTCTATCAAAAACAATCTCTCTACCTCGCAAAAAAGGAGAAATGTAGATGTCCCAGTAAGGAGGTGTGGGAGGTTGGCAATGGTGGGCGTTAGCAAAGGTCGAGCCTGGCCAAGTGTTAGATAAAGTTCAATCACTATAAGTTAGGATAGTGATCTCTACTAGTCAGGATAGATAAGTTCTGTTAGCTACATTTTAGGAAATACGGTGAAGTGTTGTTAGCTATATTATCTCTCCTATTCTTTTATAGTTTGTTGTAAACAACTGCATATATATTCAGCAATTCTACTCAATAAAATTCATTGAATTCCCTCAACATCTGATTGTGTAACATGGTACCAGAGCCTACTATGGAATCATCAACTTCTCAACTTTCAGATTCCACCTTACAACAACCACCTTAACCACTCCAAGTCTTTTTGCTACTTTACTCCATGCTCAACTTTCTTTTTTCATAGAACTCAAACCAACAAACTACTGACTTGGAAAACTCAACTTGTTCCTATCATCAAATGTTACAATCTATTCAATCATATCAATGGTACATCAGCACCTCCTTCCACCATCATCAATACCAAAATAAATCAATCATAAGCAAATTCTAATTATCTAAAGTGGTTGCAAGAAGACCAACTCCTACAAGTTGGAACTTATCATCTTTAAAAGAGGAAATTTTTCCTTATGTGACTGGTTTAGATACTGCCTTTGAAGCTTAGACCGCTCTCTCGAACGCATTTGGCATCAGCAACAACGCTAAAAGAGTCCAATTACACATCACCTTGCAAAACATGACTCTTGGTGACAAACACTGGCTTAATTTTTTCTCGAAGCTAAAGCTATCGTTGACGAGCTTGCTGCGGCTGGCACACCTCTTTCTCCTGATGAATTCAATGCCATACAACAACAATTGTTGTCTGTTAATAAATTTGCTAAAGACAATCAATGTTCTTTTAATTAGACTCTGATGGGTTTACTGTGAAGCATCAGATAGATAAAAAGGTGTTGTTGCAGGGAATAGCTGAGGACAGAGTTACAGGCTTCCTATTGCTGCATTAGAGGACATTACAGGATAGAGCAAAGCTTTTAAATCAGCTCGGACTGTTGCACCCGATTGGCATGCTCGGCTTGGTCATCCTCAACAATCAACAATCATCTTTATTGTTAAGAAATTCTATTTGCCTAGTATTCAATATAATCAGTTGGCCCATATGAAGCTTGTTGTTTAAGCAAACATAGTCAGATTTCTTTATCAATCATAGGCTCTATTGCTAGTAAGCCATTGGAATTGATTCATGGAGATCTATGGGGACCAGCTCCTAACTTATCTTTTTATGGAGAAAGTATTGTGTTCTATTTGTGGATTTATTGTTGGTTATTTCCAATTAAACAAAAAAATAAGGTTTTTCTACTTTTGTTGAATTCCACAAACTGATTGAAAACCAGTTTCAAACCAAAATCATTAATTTCCAATTAGATTGGGGTGGTAATTTTCGTACTGTCAATACCTATCTGAAGGAAAATGGTATTAAACATCGCATTCGTTGTCCTCATACACATCAGCAAAATGGTCAAGTTGAAAGGAAAATCAGACACCTAATGGATACATGCCTCACCCTGCTCGCTCATTGTGCAGTTCCATCCAGATTTTGAAACTTCGTTATGCACGCCACTACATACTTAATTAACAGGCTCCCTATTCAAGTGCTTCACCATGTCTCAACATTTGAAAAACTTCATGGCACTTCACCAGATTATGAATTTCTCCGTGTCTTTGGCTGCACGGTATATCCTTTGTTATGACCCTACAATCAACACAAGTTCTCCTACAGAACTGCAGCTTGTGTTTTTCTCGAGTATGCTAAGGACCATCACGGGTATGTCTGCTTCAATCCTCATGATAGTAAAATTTATCTTAGTAGACATGTTCATATTGATGAAACTCGTTTCCGTATTAGGAGAAAAAGTTGTCTGATTCCTCTATCCTAGGCACTCTTCTAGAGCAATTCAATTCCACTCCTTGGCTCACATTAATTGCGTCAATACCGCAACCTGACACAATTGTACCATCATCTTCGACACTTTCACATAATTTCGTAGATTCTTCTAACGACAATAATTCTAGTTTAAGCTTCTCATCTTCTAGTGCTTCTCAAGATAATATTAATTCTCCTTCGGAGCAGCAACTGAATGTCCTTCCAACTCCTACTGAGCCATCACAACCACCTGGATGCACTCATCCAGTGGTTTTAAGGAAAAATCCAAAGAAGAAGAAAACACTGGCTTTCATGTCTGTTTTGGATGGTAAGGTCATTCCTCAGTTACTCTTTCAGAACCAACATGCTATAGAAAAGCACTCAAAGTTCCATTATGCAGAAAGGCTATGAGCTCTCAAATAATTGCTTTGATACAACATCAAACATAGGAACTTGTTCCTAAACCATCACATTCCAATATTGTGAGTTGCAAATGGGTTTTCTGACTCAAACACCATCCTGAGGGCAGCATCAACCGGTGCAAGGCTCACTTGGTAGACAATGGCTATAATCAAGTTGAGGGAATAGATTATGATGCCACTTTCAGTCTGGTTATCAAGCCTATAACAGTCCGAGTTGTTCTTTCTTTGGCAATCTCCAATACATGGACTCTTCAGCAATTGGACATTTCCAATGCATTTCTCAATGAAAACTAAAAAGTGGATGTGTACATGTCTCAACCTTCAGGCTTTATTGATCAACGGTGTCCTAATTATGTGTGTAAATAGAGGAAATCAATCTATGGCCTTAAACAAGCCCCACGCGTTTAGTATCACAGGCTCGGTTCTTATATTCTAACCATTGATTTTGCAGGCTCTATTACTCACTCCTCGCTCTTTATCAAACACCAAAACAGTGATATTCTTTATATCCGCATCTATGCCGATGATATTATCATCACAAAAAAGTAACTCAAATGCAGTTCACACATGCATAACTCAATTGCCCAATGAATTCAAGTTGCGAGATCTCAGAAAAATTCACTACTTCCTGGGAATCAAAGTTAGATATCTCAACAATTGTATTATTCTTTCTCAGCAAAAAAAACCTTCAGGATCTTCTCACCACTACTCACATGGAAAATGCCACACCTGTCAAGTTTCCTATGGCTAGCACATATAACCTGCAACTTCAAGAAGGCGAACCGCTGGTTGATCTCAGGATTTATATGAAAATAGTGGGAGCACTACAATATGTTCGTCTAACTCGTCCAGACTTGGCTTCTGCTGTGAACAAATTACGAAAAAATTTATCCGCACCAACAATCACTCACTGGACAGCCTGCAAAAGTGTTCTTCGATGTGTCAAAGCCACCTTGCACCAAGGACTGTTTATTACTTCTCACCCAGCTCCCAACTTCAAGCTTTTTGTGATGTTGATTGGGAAGGCAACGCAAATGATAGGAGATCCACAGGAGGTTTTGTTGTGTAAATGGGATGAAATTTAATATCATGGTCGAGGTTTTTTTCTCCCGTTCCCCCAAACCCACAACATTCTCCTTATAGGATACCTAGAAAAATGTACCCAGAACAGCCTTGAAGCTAAGAAGCAACCAACAGTTGCTCGATCATTAATCAAGGCTGAGTATCGATCGGTCACAAATACCGCAGCAAATGTAATTTGGCTTCATTCTCTTCTTCAAGAGCTTAAACAGACAATCCATAATTCCACAATCATCTGGTGTGAGAGCTATCTACCAGTTAATCCATGTTTTAAGGCTCGAACGAAGCATGCGAAGTTGATTTTCACTTTGTCAGAGAACAAGTCAAGGTTGGTCATATATCAGTGCAATTTATATCCTCTATCAATCAATTAGCAAATATACTTACTAACCCTTTGTCCGCCAGCCGGTTTCAACTCATCAGAGGCAAGCTAAGAATCTTGGAAACACCTTCTTAGCTTGAGGGGGGATATTAGAGATAAAGTTCAATCACTATAAGTTAGGATAGTGATCTCAACTAGTCAGGATAGGTAAGTTTTGTGAGATACTTTTTAGGATAATATGACTAAGTGTTGTTAGCTATATTATCTCCCTATTCTTATGTAGTTTGTTGTAAACAACATCCTATATATTCAGCAATTCTACTCAATAGAAAACACATTGAATTCTCTCAATATCTGATCATGTAACACCAAGGTAGGAGTAACGTCTGTGTTCACTCTACCCTCCCGTGATCCCACTTGTTGTTGCAATCTTTTACCCTAACTATCAACATACTGCAACCGCCCTCCTCATTTAACCAAGCTTACACGCATTACCAATCAGATACGCAAAGTTACAACAGAACAACATAACTTCTAAAAAGCAAAACCGCACAAAAAGCAGAAAGCTTCAAAATGTATTAAGCTTATATTTACCTGCTTCTACCACTGACTCGATACCAGAATCAGCAGAAACCTGAGACTCTCGTTCACATTCAGCAAAAGTGTGTTTAAATTTCTGAAACAACATAATTCAGCAAATGTTTACAAACTGTTCGACAATATGCCTGAAAGAAGAAAAAAAAAACATCATGTAATAGAACGAGTTTACCCAGCACGGCACCTGCAAGTATACAAGAGCTTTGAGTTTGAGGCGCGAGAATAAGACATTTTCTCTTGTCAAGTTTGATATCGCAGCCATGAAACTTGAGAACTCGACTCTTCTGTACAACAGCAACTGGAGAAGACGGGACATTTGAGAAGTGAGACCAAAAACAATAGAAAAGTATAAATGATTACTTTTTTCTTTTAATAGGTTTTTTAAATATTTAAGTTATTAATTATTTTGATTTAGTGTACTTAGGTAGTTTTTAAATATATATAAAAAAATTCAAAAAACATATTGCTTCAATTTAGAAATTTATATCTTAAAAATTTAATTGGGTCATATATATTAAGACCAAAAGAGTTATTTTATATTTTGCGGTGTTTCGAACAGCTTTCATATACCAAAGTTAAGATAGATGGAAAAAAAATAAAAAAGTAGAAAATGAAAACCTCTCAATTCAAATATTTATAAACGCTGTCTTATTGATCACTACTCATAAAATGAAATTTTACATTACTTATTATTTTGACAAATATCTTATTATAATATACATATATACGAATTTGATACGTCTGTGATAACTCAATTTTATAAAGCAAAAAACACAATTAGATTGTCCTTATCTCACACCATATTTAACAATTCACTTCATTTTAAAATTGACATTCACTTAAAGCTTCAGAAACTCTTAAAAGTGGTAAAAGTGATGTAGAGAAGATGAATTTATAATTAGTTTAAAATATTTTTTGGGGGTTTTATATAATTAATAGATACTAATTTTGGACGTTTAAATAAACCATTTCATGTGATTGAACGATATGCATTTACTTTTTAAAACGTGTTAGTAAATAAAAACATGATATTTATTTTATCTCGTAAGAGTCAACAAAAATGATAAAAATCCTTTCATATAAAAATAAAAAATATGAATCAAGAATCAAGTTTACAATACATACACATCTTTTCTAATAACTAAAAAGTTTTATCTTATAAGTAATAAATATTTGATATTATCCATGAGCTAATGTTTCACCAAGTCATAATTAAAATCACGAAAATTAATCTTTACATGTGTTTTTTAAAATTAAATTATATTTTCTCCACAATTTTGACAAATATCTCATCATTATAATAAATATATACACGAACTTGATATGTTTGTAATGACGCAAGATTCTATCGCAAAGGAAAAATAATTAATTTGTCGTTATTTCGTATTATCTTTAATAGATCTCTTCATTTTAAGAAAAATATTAACTCATAATTTCGCTTTTAGAAAACGACTAAAATGTTATGGAAAAGACAAACATAAGATTAAGTTATGATGAGCAATATTTTTGTACTTTACATTAACTTTTACATGTGATTGAATGATATACCTTCTTTCATAAAATACGTCAACAGATAAGATGAAATCTATTATATCTCGTAAAAATTAACAGGCTAATAAAAGTATATGATTGCAATACGTGACAAGTTTACTATCTGTTTGATCATGAATAATTCTCATATTTTTTCAAAATTTTATGTCTTGCCATTTTTCAAACTATCAAATTGTTTTCACAATTTTCACTTCAAATTAATCACTAAAATTCACAAATATTATTTTTTATTTGTATTCATATCCAAAAAGAACTTCAATTTTCAAATATCATTTTTAACTCGTAATAGATTAATTATTTTTTTCAAAATTCACAATTACATATTAAGTTCAAACGCTTACTAAAATACCATAACAAATTTCAGCATTTTTCCGAATGTAGCCCTACACAACGTGAAACCAAAATAGTCAGAGATAATGTACACAAGATGTGAAAATAAATAAACAACTAAATACTCCCCTTTTTCCACTTTTAATTGTCATGTTATGCTTTTCGAAAATTAATTTGACTAATTTTTAAAGTTAAATAAGATTACATTAATTCAATATTTTAAATTAAAAATTAGCTATTCAAAAACTATACGAAAAGTACAATACATTCCAATTTTTTGCATATCAATTTAATGAAAACGCACATTATAAAATGTTTGTCAAAATTATTATTGCTGACTCCAAAAAAAAGAAAATAATGATAATTAAAAGTGGACGGAGATAGGATTATGTGATATCATTTTTGAGTCAATTTTCCTCCAAAGTCTAAACCAAAAATACGAAAAATAATTATTGCTTTTGTTTTTGTTAGTATTTGTTACCATCAATAAATTAAAAGCTAATTTCATTTCTCTTGAAAAAATTTCCACAGATAGGGCTTCAACTTTCTTTGCATTTTGCTTTCTTCAATTCAACTGAATTTTCACCTCCCAAATTGCAATTAGGGAGGAGTATGAGTATGGGAGGCGGAGATGCTGGTGTTCCGGCGGGAGACGGCGGCGATTCAAGCAAGGTGAGTAACACCGGCGCCGGTGCCGGTGCCGGCGGAGGTGTTACAATCAACATCCGATGTTCTAGCGGCTCGAAATTCTCTGTGCAGGTCAGCCTCGATTCTACCGTCGGATCGTTCAAGTCTATTCTTGCACAACAAGCCAACATTCCTGCTGAACAGCAGAGATTGATCTATAAAGGCCGGATCTTAAAGGACGAGCAAACACTAGAAAGCTACGGTATGTTAATTATAGGATTTTTATTTTATTTTATTTTATGGCGGAGCTGATAAATTGCTGGTGCGTGATTAATATATTTGGAGATTTTATTTGAGTTTAATTGCACAGTAATAATTCAGAGTTGAAATTGTGATGACAGAATTAGTACAGCTCAATAGAAAGAAGGAACTAAAATGGAAGTGCAGAGAATAGAACTAATTAGAAGCAAACTCAATCTAAGAACATCACCATTAATTTGATCCACAAAGATACCTCGTACTTGCGTGTAAGAAGATAGCTCAGCTATGATGATGAAGAACACTTGAATAGAGAAGAGGAAATGAATTGAAATAGATAGATAGAGAGACGAAATTTCCAAAATATTTCCCGCCTCTGCACAGTGAAATTTTCACTGTGTTTATATTAGGGGCGTGGTCTAATCCCTTGCCCATGGTTCCCATATGACCCTTTTTAGCTTGATCTGCTCATCTGGATTATGATAATACTTCCAACTTGAAATTGGCTTTTTCCTAAAAGTCACGTATATTTTACATGTAAATTTTCGTTCTCATTTATACGACCATGTATGGATCCATTAGTTCCCAATGGTAGAAACTAGGATATTGGAACCTAGAGGACAAGATGATGCAATAATCAACTCTTCTTCAATGTTCCCCTTTTGCATACCTGTTCATACCCAAGGACTTTTGGGACCTCATGGTTAAGCTCTAGAAGATGTAATTGATGCTTACTAGATCAATTGCGTTGTCTTTTTCTGCAGTTAAATTGTCCCTTAATCAATTCCATAGTCTGAATTTGCTATAGTTAAGTGTCCAACAGTTGGATGGGCATGTATGTTAGCCACATTATGTAACACTGCCCACCAGATGCATTTCCGATCGAGACAACTGGAGAATTAAGGTTGTGAAGCCACATAAAAAGTGATGAGCGAAGAAACCCACACGAAAGACATCATTGTCTACGTGCATAGGAAATACACTAGTCTCATCAGTAAATTACCCGTTCTGCTAATTGTCCTAAAATAGTCCTGTTGTACCAATATTGCCAGCTTTCTTCGTTGAATTTTTAGTGTGTAATTCATATACCATTTTTTGCAAGTTCTCACATGAAAAATCTATGACGACAGAAATAAACCCGTCACTTTGAGAGTCTGCATATAAGGACAAACCTTCTAATCGAAGGATTCTGGCTAAAACTTGGTACAAATTTTGACCGCCAACGTAAACAACCATAGGTGTGATTCAAGGAAGCGGATGCTCATTCTTTATACCTTCCGCATCATATACCTTTATGTTTGGTTCTCTCCCAGATTGTCATATTGTGCAGCTCCAATATAGCTCTCATTTCCGTAATCTGGAGTTTGCATTTATGATACCTAACACATACCCAAGGCTTCCTTTCATCTTCATCTGGAGGTCCCTTCAGAGAGCCTGAATGAAGAGCACCCTGGGGGGATGTTTCTAATAGAGAATGCGAATTCTGTAATCAGCACAGAAAATCAGAAACTGCCTATTAGCTTCTTAGTTAGCAACTTATCATAAAAACCATTCACTTCTTCCCACATGCTGTGTA
>JAJOOR010021742.1:0-13439 GCA_036250505.1 Solanum acaule | reverse complement strand
GTGTGTGTGTGTGTGTGTGTGTGCCCGGATCTATTCTTGATCAATTATTTCAAAATTATTATTTGATACGAACCTATTCTATCAAAATGATACATTTTAGCGTAATTATAAATGTTCTTCAATTAGATTCACTTTTACAAACATATATACTTGTATTTTCAATATAGTGTCTCTACAATGTTTTCTTTTTAAATATGCTTTGTATTATTTTACTTAAATTGGGGGTACTTTGGAAAAATCCTCTCCGGTGAAGGGGAAGGTGAGGTCTATGTACACACTACCCTTTTCAAATCCCACATGTGGATTTACATTGAATATGTTATCGTTATTGTTATTGTTATATCTAATAACTTTTGATTAAATAATTATATCAAATTAATTAAAATACAATAATTGACACTTTTTAGATCCCGATAAATCATATTTTGTAATTCTAAATTTTTTCTTTTGTATTCTTTGATTACCAAAAATTGATTTTTTTTCAATCAAATAATAAGAATTAGCTATTGACTTAATTTATCGGGACAATACGTTTATAATTTCTATTAATTCATTTACTTAATGATTATTGGATTTTTTAAATTGTATTAAGAATTAATAATTTTATATTGCTAATATATAAACTAAGTATTAACTTTAAATTATGTTCACTAATTAATAAGTCATAAACTAAAATAGATAAAAATAAAATAAAAATGTAATGCTTACATCACAAACTTCCGTATATGTTATGAAATAGAAAAACAAAGGAATTGTATTGAAATTAGAAAATATAACAATAAACATCCGGCACCAAAAAAATGGAACAAAAACCAAAAAAATTCCCTCCAAATTATTTCCCTCTAATTTTTTTATGCCTAAATTAAAGATCTTTTTTGCTATATTAGAAGTCCCTAAACCCTAAAAGACTCCAGCAATCAAAAAACAAAAAAGAAAAATCTCAAATCGTCATCTTCTCTATCTCAAATATTCATAGTTTTTCAACTTTTGTTTTCAAGTCAAAGCTAAGGTAAATAAGCTACTAACTTCTCTCCTGCACTTTAATATTCTTTTTCTTTGTTGCTTGCTTGCTTTTTATAATGATTTAAACAAAATAAATTAAATAATTGGGTCTTATGAGATATATTAAGTAGCCAATTTTTAAAAAGATATTCTTTTATTATAATTTTGTTTATATATTTTTTCTAATCAATTATACAATTCCATCAAAACTCAATTCTATTTATAAATTTTTTTAAAAATGAAAAAAGTAATATTATTCTATTTTCTAGATCAGATTATCACGTGACGAGAGATTGAATATTCCCCAATATTAAAAAAAAAAGCATGATTATTGTTCTTTATTTGTATGTAATTTTTTATTATATAATTTGTATGTATCCCATAATTATTTTTTCTTATAAATAATTGTGGCTTGATAAAAAAAAATTTTATCCTCTAGTTTTTGTTTTATCCCATCAGAACAATATGTGATAAGATTTTAATGTCATTCTTTTAGAATGACAGTTCCATGTTGAGGTTCTAGTCAATTATAAAAGTTGGGTACTTAGTTTTATAACCAAAATCATTTATATTTATTAAGAAATATCATATTTTTGTATTTTATAAATACATTTTTTAAAATTAAATATGGATAGGAAAGCTTTTCGAAAAAAAGTTATGCTTAATAGATAATGATGATATGGTGCCTCCTGAGAATTCTAAAATTTGCGCCGGTGAAAGAAAATCTTCCCACACAACATGTGAAAGAACTTATTTATCGAGGTAATATAACTTTGTTCAGTATTGAATTTATTATGATTTTTTTTCAATTAGATAAATTTACATATTTATTTAATCATATATAGTTACTCAAGTTCAATAATTTCGTAGGAAATGTGGACACGTTAAGTGAGGTTGAAATTAACTACTATTATGGTGGTTATTTTATATTTTCACCTTCTAGAAAATATGTGAATGGACATTTGAAGAAAACAAATATGGACATTGATTTTGTTAGTTACTTTGATTTGTTAGACCAGTGTTTTGGACGGCGAGAGGCAACAAGGCCTGCCTCGCCACGCGGGGCGCTCGCCTTTTTGAATCGAGGTGCCAATTAATACTAAAAATTAAAAATATTTAATTGCATATATAAATATCCAAAATCTCAATAGCAATAACATATATTAGCAAATATTTCAATTCAAAAACTAAAAGTAGATACTAAAAGTCTAGAACTTTAAAGACCCAATAATTCAAAAGATAATACTAGAACTCTAAAAGTCTATTCTTCTTCAAAACTATCCAACTCCTAAAGATCAACATCCTCTACATCACTATATTGTTCCTCATCTTCTTCCTCCTCATAGTCTTCATTAATTAGTGTTTGAGTCCAACATGAAGTTGAACTTGTAGATGTAGTTTCTACTCCTTTGCCCTTGTCAAGTGCTCTTGATCTTGAAGAAAGTCCCCTAAGATGATAGATACTCTCATCAGCTTCAATTGTCGTTGTTTACATCCCTACTTTATTCAAATAGGGCGAAACATTGTGGTGACTCAAAAAATGAACAACTAATTTGATTTTAAAAGAATTTTAAAAATAAACAAATTTTAAAAGAGTCGCCACCTAATTTTAGGAAAAACTAGGAAACCAATTTTATTTTTAAAAAGACTACGAAAACAAAAAATTCTAGGTAAGGGGTTCAAATTATTCCGAAGGAAAAGTGTTACGCATCCTTCAAAATCCACAATTGTGGATCCCGACTGAGTTCATTTTTTCAAATTGAGGACAAGACAAAATAATGTACAAATATAATAAAACATACAATATACACAAATAATAAAGTAACCAAGTAATATGAAAAACGACCTAATGTTTGCCTATCGTAAACAATATACACAATAATAAATAAAAAATTATAATTCGAATTCAATTGGAATAACTTCAATGGAAAGCGACTCCGGGGTACCTGTAAACACACTAAGTAAAAGTGTTAGTAACTAATAAATATGAATAGAAATAAATGAAATAAATAACTGAAAATAAAACCCGTCTTATTAACATGGGAGGCCTTAGAAATTGAAGGTAATTTCTTCATCGGCCAATTTCAACTTGTAACAAATATAAACTTAAACTAAATTTCCGTCTTTTAAAATGAGGAGGCCTCTAAAATCAACAGAGAGATTTTTTCATTGGCCAATTTTAACATATAAAAAATATAAACATAAACTAATTTTCCGTCTTTTAACAATAGGGAAGGCCTCCAAAACCGACAAAGAGATTTTTTCATTAGCCAATTTGACTAGTACCTATTTAATACCATTAGAACAAAGTATTTAAGAAAAAACAAAATGATCGAAAATAAAAGGCAACTTTAACGATGGTCAAGATAGATCAGTAGCAAATCATGACAGACAAATTATCGAAACAAAACACTCACTACACAAAAACCAACCTAAACAAAGCAGCAATATCTAAAAGGAAAAATAAAGCAACCACATAAACAAATAATTTAACAAGCAAATAAATTAACTACAATATATAAAAGCAATTCTTGAATTAATTAATGAGCAACAACAGTTAACAATAAATGAAAATGTCATAGTACTATAGTAAAGTTTAAATAGTCAGTAAAGTAAAGTAAATCAATAAACTAAAATAAATTCACTTGGACTATTACCCAAATAACAAAAATAATCAAAAGGCAAAATGAGGAAATGATAAAATAAATACAGACAAAAATAGAGTATCAACGGAAACTAAACCAAAAGAGTAAAAATATATATGAACATATGTAATGTAAAAGAAAATGAATTGTCACCGGAGGAGAACATTTTCCAATAGATCTGGAGTCGTTTGGTGATTGGAATTTCTAGTTGTGCTGGAGTTGAAACTTGGGTGGTTTCTCGCTGGTAGCAGTGATGAAGGTGTTCTAGAGCTCGGAGCTCTGAGCTCTTCACCGGAAACCTGCAAAAACAAATCAAAAATCAAAAAATTGGAAAGGGGAAAGGGGGCGATGCTCACTGATTCACGTCGGGGTCTCGTAATGTGGGTTGAACTCCGGTGGGATTTGTTTACTGTTGTTGGTCGGTTCTGGTCGGATAATTAATTAATTAAAAAAAATGGAGTCGTTTAGGGTGGGTTTAGGGGTCGTTTTCGATGACTTTTCACCGAAAAAAGTGAAAAACGAAGAGGGTTTAGGGTTTGTTTGTTGAGAGGGAGATGACAGCTAGAAGAGCTACTTGGTGGTTCTCTGGTTGGTGTGATTCTCGCCGGAAAAAGAGGGAAATGAATGGGGTTTTCGTTGCTTGAGCTTCGGGATCCGAGATCACCATTAATCGCTTTCGCTCCAATTCATCGGAGCTAAAAGCTCTTTGCCGGAGCTGTTGAGGAAGAAACGAACAGAACCAGAGAGGGATTTTGTATTTGTGTTGTTTGGGTTTTCGCCGGAAAAAAGGGAGCAAAGGCAGTGTTTGGATGGTTTGGTGGAGTGGGTTCACTAGTTGTTGAAGTTTACTGCTCCAGTGCTTTGTATATCGGAAAAGGGATGGGATTTTTTTGCTGGTTGAAGCTGGAAAGGAGAAGGAGAAGTGGGTTGGGGTTTTGGTTGGTTGCTCGATATCGGAGCTGCTAGCTGGTGGTGTTCTGCCGGAAAATGAGAGCGGGACAGTGAGAAACGAGGTGGTTTTAGGTGGCTGTTTGGTGAAGGGAAGGAGGAAGGGAGCAGCTTTGAGAATATACTAGAAAAATATCTTAGGATTTCACACTTCTTAAATTTTTCACCCCCAAAACCTAATGACTAAGAAATAGATTAAATAGAAAATCAAAAAACCACCTATAATGCAACACTATTATTTAAAACCATGAGCCGAAATCACTAGTTAATAAAATATCTGTGTACGAAATCTTATCTATATTTGAATGAATTTTTAGACTGTGTAAAATATCAAAATGAATATTAACAAATATAACGAGTAAAATCAATATTAAAAAAAATATAATAAACGTAACTAATAACATGTAAAAAAAATGCAAATTTAAAATTAATCCTAAATTTTGATAAGTAAGGATAGTTATCGATAAATTTATTTTAAAATTATAATAAAAATTTATTTTAAACTATTAAATAAATAAAACTTAAAAGTTACGAATTTTGAAAGTGTTAGGCCAAAATTGGGTGTCAACAGTCGTAGCAACACTACCCCAAGTAAGATCATCATCCTCATATACTAGTTCATCTTCTTGATCTTCGGGGCATCCAACTAACCATTCATTTGAATCATCAATGTTATCCAAGCGAATTGGATCAATGAGATCACGAGCATCATAAAGACGTTTCAATGTTATATTGGAACCAAAAGTTATGCAAGACTTAGACATGAAATGGTAAATATTATAATATTTAGATTAAACTTTGAAGAATTATATTAGATTATCTAAATTTTGCGAATGATAATAATTATTATTTTTATAGGAGAAAGATGGAAAAACTCCTTCTCGTGTTGATGTTTTTATGGAATCTCGCAAGAGAAAAAATGGAAAACAAGTTGATGCTTTTCAACAAGATGTCATTGTAAGTTCAATATTGTGTTAGCCTTCTTTATTTCTTTAAAAATATATATATATATATTTGCATATATCTTTATTATTTTATTTTATTTTAATTGTAGGATCAATTTGATCAATTTTAAAAAACAGCAAGAAAAAGGAGAAATTTCTTTAAATGATGATGATATCTTCGAAAAAGTACTTGAGACAGAAAAAAATGGATATCTTCGTGCATATGGTCCGGGAAAAAGTATTAGCGAATACTTTGGTGGTAGACCAACAAAGGTACAACTCATAAAACAGCTAGAATCAACCAGAAAAGAATCAAGTGAGCGTGTGGAAGAAGTTAAAAGGGAAGCGAAGGAAAAGAAATGAAGAAAGAAACAGACAATAAGTTAGAAGAGTTGAGTAAAATATGGGAAGAAAAATTTCAAATGATGATGGCAGCTCAAAGTCAACAATCAAATGATCCAAATCTAACCGTAAGTACTTTATATTATCTTTTTATATTATTGTTTTGATAGTATGTGATTTCTTTTAAGAAAACATATATATTGACAATTAAATTTTATTTTTTAAGTAAATACTTTATTGTACTTTTTTTAATTCAATTTTTCATTGTTATTGCAGTTTTTGGAGAAGTAATGAAAGCACCCAAGTGATGGAAACATGAACAATTATTTTTTTCTCTTGTAAAAGTACATTTCATATGTTTGCGCAGAATAATGTTCCACTATTTTGAATGGCATTGTTGATCTTTTATTATTTTTCTCTAATATATTATATTTATTACCCCATTTAAGATATTATGGTATCATTATCTATAATTTTCAAGTTAAAAATAAATCCGCACATACATAAATAATGAATTACTAGTGTGTCAAAATTTTCAATTAGTTGCTATAAAAAAATTAAAGTTGTAGCTAAACATACAAAACTGCCACGCAAATGATAAATGTTTTCACATTTTTATTTTCATGGAAAATGAAGAAATTTTTTTTGCTACAATTTATATTCTGTAACAAAAAAGTGTGAATTTTAGCTATAAAATTTTGAATATGTAGCTCTACATATATTACTATAATTGCCACGTTCCAAGAGAATAGCTAAAAAAAATTACTTTTCATAGTAAATGAATATTCATTTTGCTTCAATGCTATATAGTTCATAGCTAATTGTATCAATTCTCAGTTACAATATGAAATGTTTGTGGCAAGTACTTAAATTTATAGCTATAAATATTTTATTTCGTAGCTAAATATGAGCATTATTGCCCCGAGACTAAGCTATAGCACTAGCCATAAAATGTAAGTTTGTATGACAAATAAATTAATTTTTTTTTGCTACAATACAACATTGTGTGGCTACAATATGAAGATAGCTACAAATTTTGTTTATCATGGCACAACAATAAAATTACTTGCCATAAGTATACTTTTCGTGGCAAATTTTTATTCCAATGCAGCTACACCACATTTTTTTTTATAGCAATAGATATAAATCCTCAGCCACGCAACATGTAAAGTTTGTAGCTAACTATTAGCCACGCTACATCTTGCTACGAATGCTACGAAAGAAAATAATGTAGCTAAAGTGTTTAGCCACGACAAATTTTATAATTAGCTACAATGTATTTTGTAGCTATAGATGTCTTTTCTTGTAGCATGAAATCCCAACTTGTTGCGCAATGTTACAAATTGATCTTTTCCCAAAGCCTTTGTAAAGATGTCCACTAATTGAAAGTGCGTAGGAACATATGAAGGACTTATCAACTTTGCCTACAACTTTTCACGAACTATGTGACAGTCTATTTCAATATGTTTTGTTCGCTCATGAAAGATTGGATTCGCTGCAATATGTAAGGCAACTTGATTGTCACAAAATAATTTTGCAGGAGTTACATTTGAGATCCTTAAGTCTTGAAGTATATAGCTTAACCATGTAAGTTCTAAACAAGTGTTCGCCATAGCTCGATACTCCGCCTCTGTTGATGATCTAGAAACAACTAATTGTTTCTTTGATTTCCATGAGATAAGTGAATTTCCAAGAAAAATACAGTATCCTGTGATAGACCTTCTTGTGGCTAGACAACTACCCCAATCTGAATCACAAAAGGCCTTTAAAATAAGATTGTTTGTGGATGGAAATAATAAACCTTGACCTGGAGTACCCTTGATATATTTTAGAATTCGCACAGCAGCATCCCAATGAGGTTTTCTAAGCTCATGCATAAATTGACTAAGTGTTCGAACAAAATAGACAATGTCAGGCCTTGTGACGGTGAGATAAATCAATCTGCCAATTAGACTTTTGTATTTAGTTGGATCATTCAGTATAATTCCATTTGTAGAAGTTAGCTTCAAATTTTGTTCCATTGGAAACTTTTCAGGCCTTGCTCCTAATATTCCTGAATCTTGCAAAATGTCTATTGCATATTTTCTCTGAGACATAAAGATGCCCTTCTTTGAACGAGAAAACTCAATACCTAAAAAATACTTCAACTCTCTAAGATCTTTTATGTGGAAACGTTTGAGAAGAAACCTTTTGATGCGTTTAATTTCTTGAAGATCATTTCTTGTGAGAAGTATGTCGTTAATATAGATCAGTATTGTTGTGAATGATGAACATTTCGCCTTGGTGAAAAGGAAATAATCAGCCTTTGATTGTTGAAAACCACCTTTACGAATAGCTTCTGAAAACGTGAGAAACCAATTTCTCGATGCTTGCTTAAGGGGGCCATACAAAAATTTGTGAAGCCGACATGCAATGTTCTCCCCCTGTCGGCGTAAACCTGGTGGAGGTGCCATGTACACCTCTTCATATAGGGCTCCGTGAAGAAAAACATTTTGGACATCCAATTGATAAGCGAACCAATTTCTAGGAGAAAGAACTGTAAGTAGACAACGAAGTGTCGTAAGTTTTTCTGTAGGATAAAAGGTTTCTTGATAGCCGATTCCCTCAATCTGAGTATATCCCTTTGCGACAAGATGAGCCTTATAACGCTCAATCATTCCATCTGATTTGTATTTGATTTTATAAACCCATTTGCATCCAATGGGTTTCTAACCAATAGGAAGTGGAACTAAACTCCAAGTCTTGTTATCTTTTAATGCTTCTAATTTTACATTCATGGGTTGTCGCCAATGTGGATCAAGAACAGCCTGAGCATATGATAAAGGTTCTGTGTGACCTGTAATGTTAGCTAGAAAAATACAATGCGCTGAAGATATGCGAGAGTAAAAAAGATAACGAGAAAGAGGATATCGAGTACCTGATATTGGACTTGGCATAGCAGAAAATTGATTGGCTTGAGCTGGCAATATGTAGTCTTTATGCCATACATGAGTTTTTTTTAGACGAGCAGATTGTCTTAAAAGAGGAGATGAAGGAACCATAACCTTCGAAGTGATTGGAACAGTTTCAAGGGCTTCATCTGACGTCGAATTTTGAACGAGTTGGTTGGGATTGGCAAGATTGTCATCTGCTATAGTTTCAGATTGGGTGGGATTGCTAGAAATAATTTCAGATTGGGTAGGATTATTAGAAATAATATCTGATTGGGTAGGATTGCTAAAGATATCCTCCGTAATTCTAGGTTCATGAGATTCTACTCTCTGGATAGTTTGAGGTTGAGAATATAGGACATCTTTTATGGCAGATGGTGGAAAGGACCAATTGTCGAATATACTAGAAGAGGATGGAGGTGATAATGAGGTCGAAGTTGGTGTAACTGAACTAAAAGGGAAGATAGTTTCAGAAATTTGACATCACGACTTACAAAAAATTGTTTGATTTTCAGGTCATAAAGCTTATAACCTTTTTGACCAGTGGGATAACCAACAAAGATGGAGCGTTTGGCTCGAGAATCAAACTTTTGCTTATGTTTAACAATAGTAGCATAACACAAACAACCAAAGACTTTTAGGTGACTAAGGGATGGAGATTTGTGATATAGCAATTCATAAGGAGACTTAGAATGTAACAATGGAGTTGGTAATCGGTTAATAATATAGACAGCAGTCAAAACACATTCACCCCAAAAAGTGATTGGCAACTGAGCTTGAAAACGTAAAGCTCGTGCAACATTTAAAATATGACGATGCTTGCGTTCAACTACCTCGTTTTGTTGTGGAGTGAAAACACAAGTTCGTTGATATTCGATTCCATGAGAATAGAAAATTATTTTCATTGGTTCAATTTATTTTCCATTGTTTGTCCTAATAGTTTTAACAGAAGCATGGAATTGATTTTTAGTAAATGATATGAAAGATTGCAAAATATGAGAAGTTTCAGACTTGTATTTCATAAGAAATAGCCAAGTACATCTTGTAAAATCATCTACAATAGTAAGAATCAGTAGGTACTCGATGTGGACCCCAAACATCACAATGTAATAAGTCAAATAAAGCACGAGTAGATATGTTACTCAACGGAAATGCAAGTAGTGTTTGTTTAGCCAAAGGACAAACATCACAATTATTTTGATGTGAAACTTGATGAGAAATGGGTGGTTTCTGTACTGTTGACATGTAATAGAGACCACCATGATATTTACCTGAGCCAATCATCTTCCCCGTAGCCAAGTCCTGTAATACAAAAAAGGTAGGAAACATAAGGGCACAACAATTTAAGTCATTGGTAAGTTTGCTAACAGACATTAAATTTAAACGAAAAGAGGGAACATGTAAAACATTGTTTAAGGTAATATCTGAGTTAAAAGATATTGTTCCAGTGGAATGAATTGTTACTGGTGACCCATTGGGTAAATTGACAATGGGTATAGAAGGGGATTTTGTTTGAGTGAAGAATGTGGAATCGGAAGTAATGTGATTAGTTGCTCTGCTGTCCAAGACCCATGGTCTAGTGAATGCAGAATTAATTGAAACATTATGAAAAAGAGATAAACCTGTTGCGTTTGCATCGACGTCACTATTACCGACAAAACTCTTATTTTGTGTGAACAAACTTACTGCTTGAGTAATCTGTCGAAGTTGTTCTATTGAAAATCCATGTGAACCATTGGTATCTTGCAAGTGAATCTCATTCTTAGATTGATGAGAGTCTATTGAATTGGCAACATGAGAAGAATTACCCTGGGATCCGCGTTGTTGTCGATTATTTTGGCTTCCTGAGTTGTTGGGAGACCAGGTGCCATTTTTAAACTTGCATCTATCCTCTGTATGACCTTTTCTATTGCAATGCTTGCAATGAAATTTCAGAGTCCGGCAATTCTCAATTGTGTGTCCTTCCCGATTGCAATGCTCACAATGCTTATCCTTGGGTTTGTTGAAAAAGCTATTAGTATGCCTTTGAACTGCAGCCGTAATAGAGAAACTTTTTGTTGATTCCGAGGTCATTTGTCTCTGTGTTTTCTCTTGAATAACAAGTGAATATGCTTGGCGTACATTAGGCAGGGGAGACATCATGAGAATATTAGATCGAACAACATTGTAGATATCATTAAGTCCCATTAGAAATTGCACTACACGGTCTTCTTCAATTTGATCGGTGTGTGCTTTAATTTGATTGCAAGTGGGAAATGTTCGAAATGTGTCTAACTCATCCCAAAGACCTTTGAGTTTTGTGAAATAGGAAGAAATGTTCATGTTACCTTGTGAGAGTGAAGCCAATGAATTTTTGAATGTGATATATTACTGGTGCATTCTTTTGAGAAAATTGATCTTTAAGATCTTGCCATACTTGGTGAGCCGTCTTGGCATGGATGACTCCTTTAGCTAGATCAGGTTCCACCGAGTGAGCAAGCCATGATAAAATCATACTATTGCATTGATTCCACAGCGCATACTCTGTTGGCTTATCTATTTCCGACGGCGGTTCAATTGATCCATCGATAAAAGATAGTTTGTTTTTGGCTGTGAGAGTATGTATCATTGATTTGCTCCAGGATGGATAATTGATCCCGTTCAACTTGATTGGAACAAGTATGAGGCCGGGATGATCAGAATGTTGAAGGAAATATGGATGTGATGAATCCATATTGTTACTCTTATTGCTAGTGTTTGGACTTTTGGAATTATCAAGCTCTAATACCATCTTAGAAAAGAAGAGAAAATGATATATTTTGCTGAAGTGATTTTCTTTATTCACAAACTGATATATATACAACTTGATACAAATCAATCTAGCCTAGCTTTAGGTAAGAAATTGTGATCCCCAATTAATGGGATTTGATCGACAAATATGGAAACTAAATATACAAGAATATTTGTACAAGATATGTATTTCTCAACATACTGATATGTTCAAAATATATCTTCAATTTTGATTTACACAATCGTATGCAATAATAATAATTCAACTAGGTTGAAGTTGAATTCTATAGAAAATATGGGAGAACTTCTTTAAGTATATGTATCCATATGACTACTCAACTTATAGCTGGTTTCAAATTCGTAACAGTTGTAGTGAAAGATTGTAACTATACTTCTGATCATAAAATTTATAAGATTAAAACATTTTGTTTATAAAGAAGTATAAGGTAAGATACATTTAGTTACATATTTACAACTAATCAAACTAAAAGAAATATATTATAAATTACATATATCTAATTAAACTTTCATTTATCGTATCCATTGGTAAGGATGAATAAGTGATGATATGACTATCAACATCTAGAATTCACAGAAGAATGTACTATTATATTATTCTTTCGTGTAAAATAATTAGTTATCCAAAACTTTGCTTAAATAATTTCAATACTATTTATGATAATATATACTTTCCAACTCGGCATATGCAGAGAAACTAATATATATAAAGTGAGTTATGTATGTGAAGATCATGAATTTCAAATAATTCAAATTATTAAAGATATACTAATTAAAAAGGAAAACCCATTACAAAAGATGATCAGAGAGAGTATGTTTTCTTTTTGTTTTCTTTATTGAATTATCGTTTTACTTTCTTGGAAGAAGTATTTCTTCACCTTGAAATATGATATTTTGGATGTTACAATATTGTAATGGAACTTCAGAGTTACGTTTATGCTAATTGACTATTGAAATTTACTTTTAAACAATGGGAATGTATAATAGATCGTCATGATAATTTAAACCTCTAACTGATTTTTTAAAACAGATTCAAAAGAAAATTTATGTCTTTTCCCTTTTATAAAACTTATATATATGTCTCAAATGCCCCATACAAATACTAACGAACCTTGTCATAATCTTCTCATGTCAAACCTTGAGTAACTGTTTAAGCAATTGCAAGAAACCTCTTAAAGATTGTAATGAAGAAGACAACGTGATTCCCGATGTTCAGCTAGAATAAAGTCAAAGAGATATGAAGACAAAGAAGATAAATACAACTAAAGAGATAAGGCAAAGAAGATATATTTGGCCAAAAAAGCCAAAAGCAAATAGTGAATAGTAAATTATTAGGTACACTTGTAAGAAAGTTAGTGTAGTAGGAATAAATCATGTAAAATAGTCTGTAGAGTAGTATGCATGTACATATTAATGGTGTGCATTATTAATAGGACAAGTGTAAAGTGGTAGGTATTGTAGAGTAAGTAGTAGTGCATTATTGTAAAATAAGTAGTATAGTACGTGCATTATTGTGCATTACTGTAGAAATAGGATAAAATTTGTAAGTGCAGTAGATAGGATTTCCTTTCTATATAAAGGAATGTACATATAACATAAGAGGAGGCCTTCAAGCCTTCAATAAACAGAGCACTTTATAAAAACACTCTCTCAAATATTTAAGATATTCATATTTAATAGATAATGGAGCAACCTTCAGATATCATGGATAAGCAAGAGGCAAATGTATATTGTTCAACAAATATGCAGAACTAATTTCATATATTCCTGAATATCATATATATGATTGAATAAATTTATGTTAGTTATTATGTATTAGAATTATTTGAATCATGATTTCT
>JAJOOR010021741.1:0-22848 GCA_036250505.1 Solanum acaule | reverse complement strand
TTTTAAGCTTATATAAGAATAATGATCATAAATTGTTCTAGTTTCGTGATTCTGCTATTTACATTTTTGTTCAAGTTATACATTTATTGTTGGTCCATGTTATGTCATGGGATGATGGGAACTAAAATTTAAATGGTACTACAAGTTGTAAACACAAGTTAAGAGCTACATTAATGAAGGTAAAGTCAATTATTTGGCACACATGCAAATATTTCATTGTCAATAGAAGAGTAAGAGCAGTTTGTGTGTAAATATTGTATTGTTCAAGAACTTCTTCCTCTATATCCTTCTCTTTTGTTTTTTTTTAAAAAAAATTTCTTAGTTTGATGGAGATATTTTTATTTCATTCATTTTGCTCATTCTTGTATTCAACTAGTATGTATTGATAATAAAATTAAGTTGCAAATTAAGCTAGCTATTCTATATCCTTTCTCTTTTATCTTTTGCTGTTATTTTATTTGCACCATCTAACAATTCTTCTTCAATTTTCTTTGTAGGTAGTAATTGATCTATCCAAAGTATGCACGAAGGATGATGATGTACCTTTCTATAGAACACTGTAAAGGAGTATGTTGGGGGGAAGTGTGTTAATTGATTTACAGGACATTCATTCGGGCAAAATTTATTCTAGCTGAAAAATATTTTATTTTTGTGTTTGTATTTTTTATGTGTATGCACATTTATTATATGCTATGAAAGTTTTTGGTATCATTGTTAGGAAAATATCTTTAGTTCTGTATCTTTTATTGTCAATTGGGTTGTTGTAAAACATTTGTGAAGTATTATTAGAAATAATAATGTTGTATTTTTTTTCGAAAGAAAAAGGGTATTTGTGGCAACCATAGTTAGTCACTAATACTCAGTTATTGTGGCAACAACACTTGCCACAGAATGTTTGGTAGTTATAGTGGCGACAAAACTTGCCTTTAAAAGTTGTTTCCCCAAAGATATTTGCCTACTTTTAGAGGCAACTAAGTCACCACTAAAAAAGTACTTCTTGTGACGACATTAATTGTCGCCACTAATAACATTTAGTTATGGAAGTACTAGCCACGGCCCTAATATCGCCACTAAATGTTATTTGTGGCGACTTTGTGGGGTTTTGTAGCAACTTTTGGCGCCACAAAATGTAAGATTTCTTGTAGTGTTCATATCATACTTCAAAATATTAAGTCTCGCAAATTTATTAGCCTCCCTGAACATCTACTCTACTCGCAACATAATCAAACTACCTATACTGACTGACTTTCCTCTCAACGTATTTGCTACTATACTTACCTTGTCCAATTGATATAAGATAGTGATTTCATAATCCTTGAGTAATTTTAACCATCTCATGTGCCTCAAATTCATATATCTCTACCACTATGATAATTCATGAACACCTCATATTCCTCTCCAAGTAAATAATGCCTCCAAATTTTCAAAGCAAAAAAAAATATCCTTGTCAACTCTAAATAATGAGTAGGGTTTATTCTTCTACGCTTTCAACCATCTCAAAATATACTTTATTACCTTACCTTTATACATCAAAACATTTCCAAGAACAACCTGTGAAACATTATAATACTCCACAAACTTTTTATCTTTTATTGGTAAGGTAAAAATTGAGTTTGAGGTCAACAAGGCCTTATGTTTTTGAAAGTTATCCTCATACTCCTTAGATTATTAGAAAGTTAAATTCTTCTGAGTTATTTTTTGTCAATAGCGAAACAATAAAAAGGAAAGTTGTCCAAATTCCATCTATAGAAACCAACCAAGCCCCTAGATCTCTACAGAGGAAGTAGGTCTAGCACAGTCTCTAACTGTCTCAATACTCTACAAATCTATCATATTTTCATTCTTACTGACCACTTGCTCGAAAATGTTACAAAACTGGGATAGAACTCACACTTAGAAAACTTTAAATATGGTCTCTCTTTCTTCAAATTTTTTAGTACAATTCTCAAATGCTACTCATTCTCCTCTCTACTATGAGAATAGGTCAAAATATCAGCAAAGAAATCTTAAATAAGTCATGAACATCCAATTCATTGATTTCATAAAAGTTGTCGGGGAGTTAGTCATCCCAAAAGTCATAATTAAGAGCTCATAATATCATAAGGGGTCTTGAATGCTATGTTAAAGACATATCATTCGTTCTAACTCTGAATCGATAGTAATCAACTCTCAATTCAATCTTAAAGGTTACAAAACTCCTAGACAGGTCCTCAATACCTAAAATATGATACCTTGTCCTTGTTAATTCCTTGGTTAAATTTTCTATAGTCGATGTACATCCTTTTCTTTCACAATTAAGACTAGAACAAATCAAGGAGAAATACTTGATCGAATATGCAACAAGTGTTATTATTATTCTTTTAATTCTGTTGGAGCGTTCCAATTAGAAGTGATAGAAATGAGTTAAATTCTTAGCTCTAAGTCAATAGTAAAATCAAAATCACGATCAAATGAAACACCTCCAAAAATATTTCATCACTGATACTGATTCTAAAGAAGATTTACTGATACTCATATCATGAATATAATACAAATAGGTGAGATATCATTCTCAATTATACACTGATATTTTGAAAATAATATTGCATTCCTCAAATTGACCACTTCTGTTTAAGAATATCCAACATATCTTAGGTCATTTTCTTTGTGTATCAGTCTAAAATTATATAAAATGGAAAATTTTAATATATATATATATATATATATTCAATGTGATATTAATTTCTACCATATCCCGAACAATTTATTCCATTCACATATTTTATGCTATCAAATCAACAATTTATGATCGATGTAATCGATCTACCACGAAGAAACGTCAAAGGCTATCTGAATATGTACTAATCTAGAAGGAGAGTCACAAAACATATCATAATTCAAAATAAAGTACATAAAGCAAAATAGATTCATAGTCGAAATAAAACTACAAAAATCGAGAGCATACTGAAAAATACTTAGGACAACCTCGGTTACTCCAATAGAGTTAGTTATCTAACTTTATAATATTTACAATCCATGATTTATAGGGTGATTCCTTTCCACTATGATCATGTCTTTATGAATATTCCCACATAGTTTCATACATGTATTCTTTCCCAAAATCAAATTCTATTTTTCATTAATTTCAACTAATATTGTTGATCCTCAATTCAGTCTCTAAAAGACACCTCATTGTTTAAATGTATCAATATCTACTATTTAATCACCACTTTAAGTATCCTTGTTGAATGACACTCAACTTGGCTTCATAATATCATACAATATATTACATTCTTTATCAAAGTCTCTGAAAGGCGCGCTTAACCTCATTCGATGATGGGGTTGGCGTAATTGATCGATCCAAAGCAAAATCTATCTTTGATGGTGTGTCCGCGGGTCCCTTCCTCTCAACGTCTGAAAGAACACTCTAATGGCAAGTCGGCACTAGAAAAGAGCTAAGCCCGAAAGTCATAGAGCTCTCTTCTCTTTCAATGGCAGCAGCTAGTTGCTACGCCTATCCATCCATCAGATTGACATCCAGCCGGGTGAGCGATATCACACATTATGGCTTCCATCATAAGAAACTTTACCATTGTGATTATCATGCTATCCAACTTGAACTATTTAAATTATTTTTAGTATACCTCCGCTCCAAAGGTCAGAAAGAAAGTCTTTCATACAAATCTTATAGCAAGTTCTATCATCTCATATTTCATCATAAATGATCACCTCTTTTATTTTTGCTATTTCTTAACTTCTCATTGTAGCATGAGATTACTATGTCATTACCTAATCAATTAATAATACTAAGATTACATTTATATTCATAGCATCCATATTATACCATTTCAATAATTAATTATTGATCTATTATTAATATATCTCTACCATGAGATTGTCGTAATAAAACCAAAAAAGTTGAAATATTCTTGTCAAAATCACACCTTGAGCAAGTCATTCTTACTATTCCTAACCTTCTCAACTAAATTCTTCAAAGTTGCAATGTTTATTAGCTAGTCATTATACTAGCCATATCACAATTCTCAAACTATACCACATAACATCATTAATATTGTTGACATACAAATTTGAGAATGTCTCATCAATATTGGCGAGAGAATGAAACAATGAAGTTTAGATCTTAAAATGAACCATATACGCATGATAAATAATAAAAGAATAGAAGTTCCCTACAGTCCCATAGCCTCTCGATAATAAGTAACAAACGTCTCCGCACCAATCCGTAAGACTCTACTAGACTCAACATTTGTACTCGTGAGATCAATGAACCTAAGGCTCTGATATCAATTTGTCACGACCCAAAATCACAAGTTGTGATGGCACCTATTTTCGCCACCGATAGGTAAACCAACTCAATACTTTTACCAATTCAATTCAATATTTAAAGAAGAAAGATAAGAGACAACATAATATCCAAACACTAAGTCATTTACAAGTATGAAATGCGGAAACTTAAAGTACCACCCCAAGAGTACAAGAGCTTCTAAACTATGATAAAAGTCTGGAACTAAATGACAAACCTAAACATAAGGAATATCATGCCTAAGTACTAAAATAAAATGATAACTAAAGACATAGAGGGAGGTGTGGGCCACGGAACAACCAAGTAGCTCACCATAACTCCAAGATAATTTCAAACTCAACTCTAAAAAACTCCATGAAATGCGCTCCAATTTGAAATTCAATCTAGCTACACGACAAAAGAGTGCAGCAAGTGTAGTATGAAACCACGTGTACCTGGTATATCTCCTAGTCCGACAACAAGAAGTAATGACATGAGTATATAAGAAAATAATCCTTTAATTTTACAAGTCAACATTATACTTATCAACCAAGTTTTCATCAATAGGAAAATCAAATGTCATGTAATGTCCAAAATGAATAAAGCACATACTCAAACAAGAATGAAGGATGTAATGAGATGCAATGAAATGCGACACTATGAAATGATATGCCTCAAATGTCAAGTACTCTCTCAACTATATAAACATGATACTCCTCAAAAATACATCGAGAGTTCATCACCCATGGAGGACTCGCGAGGTCCATGTACCGACATGGACGATCTCAATGCAGTATCATATAAAAAATAATCCCCAGCACGGACGATCTCCACTTGCCCAACTTATTGTCACGACCTTAGTCTACACCCTAGACGTGACAGGCATTCGAGAAATCATTCTTGGTTCCTAAGCGAACCCTCATCCAGACTAACTCAAACATACATAAGCATCAAATTGAAAGAAACACTTAAAAATAGTGTAATAAATCTCAAAACTCTCTACATATAATGAGTATGAAACATTAGTTTTAAATAAAACATCTGAAACTGAAAGACTCTAAAAACCTATCAATCTATCTATGAAGCCTTTACTGTATAAAGATGAGTGTCGGGACAAGACCCACGACACCTCAAAACTACTAACTAGAAAGTAACTGTGAAATCCTCCAGAATACAAGAAGGCTCACCAAAGCTAACTAGAGTGTAGAGTGATCTCAACAAAGTGTCTGTTGATAATCTTGAACACCTGTATCTTCATCATAAAAGGATGCAGGTCAAATGACATTAGTACATGGAATGTACGAGTATGTAATATGGCTGAGTAAATAAATAATTGAACTGTATGACTGAAAGTAACTCACCTGAATAAATACATGAACATGAAGTGAAAACCATTTAAGTTTTACAATAAGATATGCAATAAAAGCAATATGAAAATAATATACTTTAACTTGTGGGGAGTTTCTCTAACCGACAACCATTACCATGAGCCTGGCAATTATACAACGTCCCGCTGCACGTTGCAAGGGCCCATCCTATACCTTACCGGGGGTATAGGATGATATCGTGACTATGGATTCAACTATATGCCTTCTCAGAGGCGGTGAGGAGTCGCATGAAGAATGAATGATGTCCTATCCTATGCTAGCTACGTAGTTCTATGGGACTTTCGAATCATAAAGATTCTAACCAAACTCGGTGCTCGATACTACTCCCAATATAATTAACACAATTTTGTGCTCAATTCACCCATTACAAACAATAGACTTCTTACATTACTTGAAATATTTCTCAAAACATGAGACATGTTTACCTTCTTGAAAACATGCACTTATGAACTTTTCTTTCAAGTCCAATAATTAACATAGGTACATATGTATGTGTATATATATATGTGTGTGTGTGTGTGTGTATATATATATATACATACACACACACATATATATGAATAAAATAATATTAGAAACTCGTTCGTCTTTATGAAATAGAACCTTTAAACTTTTTCTCAAAACTCAGTTTGAAACACAATGATTAACTTTCAAAGACTCTCAACACTTATAACTCAATTCGTAGGGTTCATGCGGAATTATGAGCATGAACGACTCAACTTGAGGACCTTAATAACCATATAAAAACTCATGAATTCAACTCTTTCTCAAAACTCATCTTTACTTCCTTAAGAAAACTCAGTTTAAAACTCAAGTATTGGCTTTAAAAAGCTTCTTAAAATTTATAACTCAATTCATAGGGTTCATGCAGAATTATGGACATGAACAACTCAACTCAAGGATTTAATGCATAATGTATAGAAATTCAATGATTAGGAGTAGAATTTCAAAAAGAATAGGAACTCGAGAACTCAAAATTAACTCATCTCAAGAATACTCAAATCTAAGGGTAGAATCCTAGATTACTCTTTTACTGATTTGAAAATAGATGTAGGATGTGAAGACGAACTAGTCCAACACTATGATAGTCTTACATACCTAGAAGAACAAGGTTCTTGAAGAATCTTGATTAGAATTCTTGAAACCTAGCAAGGTAAACAATCAAGAAAACCTTTCTTGAGATTCTTGAATTAGTTTCTTGAAATCTCTATGGCCAAAAATAATGATTTTTCATTAGTGATTCATAATTGTATGGAGGAATTTTAGTTGGAAAGAATGAAATTCTTGAAGAAGGACTTACATTGAAGAAGAATCTTTAAAAATATTGAACTCCTCATTAATAACATACTGGGTGCATGACTATAATCACATATCTTTCCTCATCACTATCTCCCTTTCTTAGATTACTGAACCTCTACATGCATTCTTCTAACTTTGGGCTCTCTTACTACTACTGCTTATAATCTTATAACTCATACTATCTTTTTGGGTGAAAATACTATCCAAGCTCCAAAACACACTCTCGCATAAGGGTCTCAACTGAAACAGGGTTTAAATAAAAGAGTCTGGGAATACATATCGTTTTTAGCTCGAATGCATGATTCATATGAATAAGAGTGCATTCTTTTGAATCTCAATACTTAACTCACTCACGAGCTTCTCTCAAGCCCCTCTGTAGTCTCATGAATATCTCAAGATTTTTGCTGAGAGTAACTCATCGATAAGGATCTGGCTTTACTTTCAACCACTTTGAGTATGAGGGGTAGTCGAATCGATTTGAGAAATGAACGAGTCTAAATAAGTTCCATATGACACAGTTCTATTGCACGATTTAGTGTATGAAAGAAGAGAAACTTTTCGTAAACGCCTGTAGTCCCTCGTTTATAGTAGTGGGCCCTCACAACCATAAACAAGACCCTACTAACACGTCTTCATAGACACCCTAGGACACTTGATCTTTGTGCTCTGATCAAGTTTGTCACGACCTGAGTCTACACCTTGGATGTGGCCAGCACTCGAGAATCATTGTTGGTTCCCAAGCAAACCCTCATCCTGGATGACTACAAGCGGAAGACTAACTCAAGCATACATAACCCTCAAATTGAAAGAAACACTTAAATAACAGTATAATAAATCTCAAAACTCACTAAATATAATAAAACATCTGAAACTCAAACACTCTAAAAAACTGTCTATCTATGGAGCCTTTACTGTATAAAGATGAGTGTCGGGACAAGACCCACAACACCTCAAAACTACTAACTGGAAAGTAACTTTGAAGACCTTTGGAATACAATAAGGCTCAACAAAGCTAACTAGAGTGTAGAGTGATCTCAACGAAATGTCTGTTGATAATCCTAAACACCTGTATCTGCATCATAAAAGGATGCAGGTCGAATGACATCAGTACATGGAATGTACGAGTATGTAATATGGCTGTGTAAACAAATAACTGAACTGAATGACCGAAAGTAACTCAACTGAATCAATACATGAACATGAAGCGAAAACCATTTAAGCTTTACGATAAGATATGCAGTAGAAGCAATATGAAAATAATATACTTTAACTGATGTGGAGTTTCTCTAATCGACAACAATTATCATGAGCCTGACAATGATACAACGTCCCGCCACACATTGCAAAGGTCCATACTATACAATGCAGGGGATATAGGATGATATCGTGACTATGGATCCAACTATATGCCTTCTCAGAGACGGTGAGGAGTCACATGAAGAATCAATGTTATCCTATCCTACGCTGGCTACATTGTTCTATGGGACTTTCGAATCATAAAATACTCGAACACAACTTAGTGCTTGAAACTACTCTCAAAATAACTAACATAACTTTGTGCTCAATTCACCCATTACAAAGAATGGACTTCTTACATTACTTGAAATACTATTCAAAATATGAGACGTGTTTACCTTCTTGAAAACATGCACTTATGAACTTATCTTTCAAGTCCAATAATTAACATAGGTACCTATATATATATATATATATATATATATATATAACATTACAAACTCTTAAGTCTTTATGAAATAGAACTTTTAAACTTTTTCTTAAAACTCAGTTTGAAACACGATGATTCACTTTCAAAGACTCTCAAGACTTATAAATCAATTCGTAGGGTTCATGCGGAATTATGGGCATGGACGACTCAACCTGACGACCTCAATAACCATATAGAAACTCACGAATACAACTCTTTCTCAATATTCATCTTTACTTCCTCAAGAAAACTCAGTTTAAACTCAAGTGTTGGCATTAAAAAACTTCTCAAAATTTATAACTCAATTCATAGGGTTCATGCAGAATTATGGACATGAACGACTCAACTCAAAAATATTAATGCAAAATGTATAGCAATTCAATGATTAGGAGTAGAATTTCAAAAATAAATAGGAACCCGAGAACTCAAAATTAACTCATCTCAAGAATATTCAAATCTTGGGATAGAATCCTAGATTACTCTTTTACTAATTTGAAAGTAGATGTAGGGCGTGAGGACGAACTAGTCCAACACTATGATAGCCTTACATACTTGGAAGAACAAGATTCTTGAAGAATCTTGAAGAGGAATTTTGACTTGAAGTATTGAAATCCTAGCTTGAAGGTAAACAATCAAGAAAACCTTTCTTGAGATTCTTGAATTAGTTTCTTGAAATATCTATGGCCAAGAATTATGATTTTCATTAGTTTTTAATAATTGTATGGACGAATATGAGTTGGAAAGAAAGAAATTATTGGAGAAGGACTTACATTGAAGAATCTTGAAAAAGATTAAAAGAATTTTGAATGTAGTCTTCTACTTTGATTTTTCCTTAGGGTTTTGTCTTAAGGTTTGAGAGAGAAGGGAATGATGGATTAAAAGATGAAAATCTGATTTTTTTGGGATCTTTAATTAATCAAGAAATTCATTTAGGGTTTTCTTACAGGTAAAAGGACAAAAACGATCATTTTTAATGTTTTCTCGTCGGCTAATTCGTCACAACACTATATCAGGTTACTAAAATGGTCATAACATTTTACTCAAACCTTGGATTGTTGTGGAATTGGTGGCGTTGGAAAGAAGATTCAAATACCTTTAATTTGATAGGCTATGGGTCACGTAACTCTTAATATTCTAAGAGATATGGTCGTTTGAAGTTGACCCAAGTAGAATCTTGCATTAGAACTTAATCGATAAGAAAACTTTCAACTCTACTTTGTGCTAAGAGTTTCTAATGACCTTAATTGATATCCAAAATCATTTCCACACTAAAGAATTTACCTTAACACCTAAGAAAAATTAAGAGTCACTCAGTACGACCTTATACGCAATTCAAGAATGGTTTGGGCTTAACTTAGAAATTTTCGAGGTGTTACACTTATAATCATAACATCTCACAATCCCAACATAGACGATCTCCACGTGCTCAACTTATACTCACTCACATATCAATGCATGTGCACAATATGATTTCAACAAAAGGGGAAGATGATGCATCTCAATCAATCAAATATCAGTATGATATATGATCACATCAACTATCAGAAATATACGATTTTAATAAAGAAACACAATCACACAAAAAAAGTCAAGTCAACAAACATCAGCTAATGCTTATATGCTTTGGCATTCTCGGATTACAATCTGTCAATCTATAGTAATAATAAACTTTCCCTTTATAACATCCATACTCGTAGCAATGTCCGTCACACCATTGATACAAGACCCCCATCTTTTGACCTTACCCATTGCCTGTTCCATTTTTAAATCTTTAATTAGAAAAATGTTCTTCAACGAAGTCTGAAAGTCTTAACATATCTCAAATGCTGAATACATGTCACGAATCCTCAAAATCTTGCATTTTCCTTTCATAAAGCTCCAACGTGTTTCCAATCTATCAGATATATAATCCTCATAAGAATATGAATCTAATGACTCTCACAAACTATATTTATTTTCGGCTCAAAAATCAGGTAAAAAAAGTCTACCTAAGCCACCATATTTGAATCTGATATTTTCTTTCAGATTATGTTCGCCCATGATAAAATCAACTCGCACGCAAAAGTTTAGCTTAAATGGATCTTTATTCGATCATAAATCAAGATTTTGTTATAAGAACCCTATGGCTATATTTTCATTTAGTATAAATTGTACACGTTTAATTTCTACCCTAAAAACCTATTCAAAATCACGTAAAAATTTAATGAAAAGGACGAGAATCATTACCTTGATGTTTTGGAATAAAATTCTTATTTTCCTATTATGTTTTTCCTTTTCTTTTCTCCCTTTCTTTTTCTTTCCTTGCGCTGCGTAAATTTTCTTTTAGTTTTCTGCGTAAAGGCATTGCTGCTATTTGCAGCAACAACAAAAGTTTAACCTTATTTTTTAAATATTTCTTATTTATTTATTTTTCTGGCTTGGCGCTTTTATTTTACTTTTTTTCATTATTATTAGCAATAGAAATAACTTTTTATTTAATTTGAAAATTATATCACTCATTTTACAAGTCATAAATCACATATAAAAACTCCGAAAAGAGTTTAAATTAGAAGTACGGATAAAATTCATAAAACGATCAAGAGGATTGTTACACATACCGTGGCCAGTTTTATTAAAATGGGGAATGCCGCTCATGCTTGTAATGAACCAGCTTAATATATAAGGGAAAAATTCTTTTGGCTAGAATTTGACCAGAATGGTAAAAAATATATGTTATTTTATCTTTTTGAACATTTTTACCCTTTTTACTTTAATACCTTTTAATTAAAAGAAAGGAAAAAAAGATCAATTTATTTTTCAATAAAAAAGATATTATACACTTGTTAAATTTCTTGCCAAATTTTCTGGACAAACGAAGAAGTAACTTACTATACCTTACCTTCTTGTGCCCATAACTAATAGCTTGACCTCCACCTTTTTCTACCTACACGGATGCCTTCTCTTCCTTGCAAAACGAACCTAGTCAAGCAATGGAAGGAGAAAGGTAAAAGACCTTCCTCGCGCACAGATAGATCATCTTTAGCGAAGTCCCTCCTTCCCAACCTCTCCTACAACATCCATTTCGTCAAAGGACAGAGCAGGCACACTGACTACTCTGATTGGGCGTGGACCGGAAAAAGTAGCAGCTAAAGCATTACACATATATAAATATCTCCTGTTAAACCAAAAAAAAAAAATTACTCCCTCCATTTAAAATAGAATGACCTTATTTCCATTTTAGTCTGTTTAAAAAATAATGGTCTCTTTCTTTTTTCAGTAATATTTTAATTTCAACTTTCCACGTGACATGTTTTAAGGCCATAAGATTAAAAACCAATTTTGTACATTTAATATAACTTTAATTTACGACCACAAGATTCAAAAGTCTTCTTTATTTTCTTAAACTCCGTGTCAAGTCAAACTAGGTTATTCTTTGTGAAACAGAGGGAGTACTAACAAAGCATAACTAAACACGTGGTCAACAAAATTAAACGTGCCTACATTTCTTGCCTTGAGGTTAAATAGATATTTTTGTGGACCCCTTTGCTTTAACTATTTAGGGGTCGTTTGGTACAAAGATTAACAACACATGGATTAGTAATGCATTGATTAGTAATACATAGATTAGTAGTGTATGAATTAGTAATGTATGTTTTATTTTTATCAAGTGTTTGGTTCATTGTTTCCCACCTCATATTGTGTTTGGATTAAAACTCTATAAGAAACTTCATTCCAATTATACCCTTGAATTATTATGTAATTGAGTCAAGGTAGATAATTGCCGGACAATATTATTTTTTATGGCCTTCTAACTAGCTATGAGAAAGAACAATTTTGTTTTCATGTTTGCTACTTTTTCACTTGAATTATTTAACGATAAATAATTGTTATCTTAATAAATTGATCACTCACAAAATGTTATTTTTCAATTTAAAAAAGATAAACCATCTACTTTTAAATCGAAAAGACGGTCAACAATGATAAAATTGAATAAACCATCTACATTTACACATAAAATTTGCAAGTTGTAGTTTTAATATGCATGTAAGTTTTTTTAAATTGTTCAAAATACAAATAATTAGAAAATCACAGAAATATATATATATTCAATTAAGATCACAAACGTCATATACAATAAACAACTCACATTTGAAATTTGTATTGATTTGTATTGGATTTATTTAGTAACAAACAACTCTCTCTAAATAATTTGTAATCTAATTTATTTAAATAAATTTACTAGTTAAAATATAAATCATAAAATCAAGAAAATAAACAAAATAATTAAAATGATTTGAGGGATACTTTTGTCTTTACATAGACTTATCCCATTGTATTATATCTTATGTATTATTAATACTTCCAAATAAAATGTATTAATAATATATCTTTTAATATCATGTAGGAGGTATAACTAATCCATGTAGACATAAATTCCTACCAAACATAGTATTAATTTATACCTTTTATAATACATAGATTATTTCTTTTAATGCGGCCTATCAAACGACCCCTTAGGCTTCTATACACTGTTTTTCTTTTATAATTGTGGGTCCAGTATACAACGTTTTGGGTTTTCACAATTAAAAGCCACTTAAATTTTTGTACGAAAAATAATTGTTGTCATTTTGTCAAGAATAGTAAGTGGAAAATGTGAATGACTACTCAACATTATTAAACCAAAATTGTGTCGGTCATATTGCTTTACAAAAATTACACGGTTCTTCTTTCTTTTTCGTACAAAAATTTAAGTGGCTTTTAATTGCGAAAACCCAAAAGGGTTGTACACTGGACCCACAATTATAAAAGAAAAACAGTGTATAGAAGCCTAAATAGTTAAAGCAAAGGGGTCCACAAAAATATCTATCTAACCTCAAGGCAAGAAATGTGGGCACGTTTAATTTTGTTGACCACGTGTTTAGTATGCTTTGTTAAGTAATTTTTCTTTTTTTTGGTTTAACAGATATATTTAATTTTCTAGATAGTTATTCATGTTTGGAAAATTATCTAATAATATTATTTTTGTTTGTTTTATGACTATAATATCACCAACTTTACATATTTTCCTTAAAATATACTTGATAAAGAAAAACGTCTTTCTCTCCTATGTCACATTATTCCTTTTTTACTAATAATTAAAAAAATAACTTTTTAAATCAACCCATATAATATACTCGGTAAAAATAATAATTATATAACACAAAATAAACATTTTTAAACAACTCGTATTTATTTTATGTTATTACGGTTAACACTAATTATTTGTTCTTAAATCATTCATTCTTAGGGCCCGTTTGACCATAGATTTTTTAAATAAAAATTGGGAATTTTTTTTATAAATAGTATTTATCCATACAATTTGCCATTATTTGATAAATATTTTTGACAAATAACCCAAATTTTCAAATACTAAAAAGAAGTGAAATATTATTAAATTAATGTGAAATTAATGTGACTCACAAAATAAATTTGTGAACATATATTAGACCCGTGCGCAATACGGAAATTTCTTAACTAGTTCTTTATACACACTTTACTTTACTTAACTTTACTGCCTATATAGAAAGGACATTTAAGGTGCTTGTCTATCTTGAGTTAGAGGTATTTTAGGGGTTTCATTTAGTATATTTATGCTTTTAAAAGTGTACTGTTATTTTTATCGACTTAAAAGCCTAAACTTAACCAGCTACTTAAAGGGTATTTTTGGTGTTTACTATTTGTATATGCTGCTGTCTTTTGTATTTCATGAATAAAGGATAGTACAACCTAATTAACTCATTAAAAGAGCCTCAAAGTTGTTAATTATTCCATTCTATAGTCAAGTTAGAATTGTGGGTACCCACTCAAACTAGTCCACCTACATTACAATTACATAGTTGAAGATGTACATTTATAATTTTTCATTTTATTTATTTATTTTAACAAAAGCAAGATAAGTTTTATTATTTTTATTATTAAATAACTTTATAAAATAGTGATAGCTAGATTTAATTTTTCAAAATATAATTAATAAGATTAATTTAATAAAATAAAAATAAATTGGATTAGTCTTGTAAAAATTAATAGTATAATCCTTTTTGAAAACATTTTTTTTAATAGAGTAAAGTAAAATTTAACAGACAGAAAAAAATATATAAATAATTTATAATTAATTTTATTAAAATGTTTTTTTATAAGTGTTATCGTATTACACGGCATACTATATGAAGAATTATATTGCTTACACACATAAATTTAAATAGAGTTTTTAAATAATGCTAATTGACGCAATTTTAAAACAAAAAAAAATCTTTTTGAACTATAACTTAAGTAATAGTTCGGAGCAACAAAAATTATGAAAAAACTTTTAAATAAATATTTTTATATTCCTAATAATTAGCATAACATTATTGGTCCCGTGTCGAGCACGGGTTAACAATATACTAGTATTTTATACTCATCCTAATTATTTGTCCACTTTTTTTCTATTTTAGTTGTCCCTAATTACTTGTTCATTTTGACAAATTAAAAAATGACAATTTTTTTCCTATTATACCCTCAATTTATTACTTTGAATATAGAACTTTTTGAAAATTTTAAGTTTTTAATTCATCAACTTCATAATTAATAGGGATAAAATTGTAAATTCACTATATCAATTATTGTTTTCTTAATAAGTGTGTTAATTCAAAAGTAGACAAGTATTTAAGGTGAGATGGAGTATATAATAAGAGACCGTTTACCAGCTGAAACAGACAGGAGGTCAACATGCTTGTCTTTATTGGCGTACAACTTTATCAAATTCATGTTTCATCAATCATCACTTTGCCTGGTGGAGCATTTTTGTGGGTATTTTGTAACTTTTGGGTATTTTTGACGTTTTAATTAGTTTGTCTTATTGTATCAATTTTATATAATTATAATAATTAATAATTTAAAATGTTTTTAAAATATAAGAAGATTTTATTGATCTGTGAAATTCTATGGATGCCGCATAGAATGAAATAGAAAAAAATAATATGTATTATTTGAACTAAAACTTCAGATATTTAAAAATATATGAAAATTTTGATTTAGTCTAGAAATTTTAAATGTTCCGCGTAAATTGAAAATATGGAATAATATATATTATTTTAAAATTGGGTAAAAGTTAGTATAAATAACATTAATTAACAACTTTTAAATACTTTAAACATCGATTGACTCTCAAAATTCTACTTGTACCACATAATTTAGAAAAGAGAGTAACATATAGTATTTGAAAATTGCTTAAAAGTAATATAAATCACAACAACTAACAACTTAAAATATTCTAAAGACATGAAAATTTGATTGACTCTCAAAATTTTATCAAAATGGACGTGATGATACTCGTCTGATCCCACAAAGACAAGTCAGCTTAAACCCCAATCATTACGATAAAGTGCGAAAATAAACTATAAATAAGAGTCTAATTGATCCAGTTGAGCACTCAGAGTCAGTTGGCCTGCATCGTTTTATGATGCAGAGACAGGTAACATGATCAACATCCAGCGTCTCATTGATTCAGTTGAGCACTCAGAGTCAGTTGGTGAGCTTCCATGCTTTCCGGAGGGCTCCTTTTTACATTGCTATCTAGTATTTCAGTTGTTAGGATGATCAGGGGTCTTGTCCCGACATCCCTCTTTGTTTTAGAGGCTTCATAGACGAGTAGTTATAGTTCTTTAGTCTTTCCATTTTTAGTTGTATACGTTAAGACTTGAGTTGCCATTTTGACTATCTCTTAAGTTATTGCATGAGTTATATTTTGAGACTATTTCTTATGTTTAAGTCTTCTGTTGAGTAAGAAAGCTAGGCCAAGGGTTTGCTTGGGGCCAACAATGATTCTCGAGTGCCAGTCCCTCCCAGGGTGTAGGCTCGGGGTGTGACAAACTTGGTATCAGAGCACAGAGTTCAAGAGTCCTAGGGAGTCTATGAAGCTGTTTCTGTAGAGGCCTAGTTATTGGTGTGAAGCGCGCCACATCTATAATTAGGAGGCTGCGACACTTAGAAATGTTCTCACTTCTTTTATACTCATTTCGTGTGTTAGAGTTTTATCTCTAAAAAGTTTCGTCTAATTCGTGCTTGCGCATGTGTTTCAGAAATCATGCCTCCGCGAAGAGCTTTTTGAGGTCGTCCTGCTAGGAGGAATGTTAAGGAGAAAGGGGTAGCTAATGCACCTGAAGTGCAAACCCAAGGAGAAGTCACGCATGCTGAGTTCAGGGAAGCGATTCGAATGTTAAGCCAAGTTGTGACTAACCAGGTTGGGCAACAAAGTGGAGCTATACAGGAAGTGGCTGATACTTCAAGGATCTGAGAGTTCTTGAGGATGAATCCTCCAAATTTCACTGGTTCAAGCATTATTGAGGATCCGAAGAATTTTGTTGAGGAATTGCAAAAGGTATTTGAGGTCATGCACATTGCCGATGATGAACGAGTAGAACTAGCTGCATATCAATTGAAGAATATTGCTAAGACTTGGTTTGACCAGTGGAAGAAGGGTAGAGCTGAGGGAGCACCACATGCGAGTTGGGCTTGTCTTGAGGAGGCCTTCTTGGGGCGCTTCTTTCCCCGAGAACTGAAAGAGGCCAAGGTACGAGAGTTTCTCACCCTTAAGCAAGATTCACTAAGTGTTCATGAGTACATCTTGAAGTTCACCCAACTTTCTCGATATGCTTTGGAGATGGTTGAAGATATGAGAAGCAAGATGAGTCTTTTTGTTGATGGGTTGTCCTGTCTGTCATGCAAAGAGGGCAAGACAACCATGCTAATTGGGGACATGAATATAGCAAGGTAGATGGTCTATGTGCAGCAGGTTGAGAAAGATAAGCTGAGGGATAGGGAGGAGTTTAGAAACAAGAAAGCGAAGACAGGGAATGAGTCCGGGAAGCAAAGAAATAACGTGAACCGCTCTTCTTTCCAACAAAAGCAAAAGGGACCTGCTCAATAATTTGCTAGTGCACCTACACCCAGAAACAAAGGTGAGTACAATAGTCAGAATTAACAACACTTCAGAGCTAGACCTGCACAGTCTCAGGGTAGTGTGGCACAATGAGGTAATTGGGCTCCTGCATGTGCTAAGTGTGGTAGGACCCACCCAGGTAATTATTGCGATAGCTCCACAGGTTGTTTCAAGTGTGGACAAGAGGGTCACTTCATGAAAGAGTTTCCTAATAACCGACATGGAAATGAAAATTAGGGAAATAAAGCCTAATCTTCATCAGCTGCTCCACCTGTTGCTCCAGCTGTCTACACCTAGAGGAGCTACTTTCGATACTGGCAAAGGAGCAAACCGCCTTTATGCGATCACTAGCCGTCAAGAGCAAGAGAATTCTCCAGATGTTGTCATTGGTATGATCAAAGTCTTTACTCTTGATGTTTATGCTTTGCTAGACCCATGAGCAAGTTTATCTTTTGTGACTCCTTATGTTGCAAATAATTTTGATGTTCTTCCTAAGAAACGTTGTGAACCATTTTGTGTTTCTACACCTGTTGGGGAGTCTATTCTAGCTGAGCGAGTTTATCGTGATTGTGTCATTTCCATCAATCACAAGAACACCATGGCTGATTTAGTTAAGTTAGACATGGTAGATTTTGATGTCATTATTGGTATGGACTGGCTTCATGCCTGTTATGCCTCTATTGAACTCATTTGTTAGGTTCTAAATTCCTAATAAGCTAGTTTAGAGTGGAGTAGCAGTTCAGCAGTGCCTAATGGTCGTTTCATTTCGTACCTTAAGGCGAGAAAGTTAGTTTCCACGGATTGTGTCTATCACTTAGTTCGAGTTAATGACTCTAGTGTTGAGATACCTCCTATTTAGTCAGTTTCAGTAGTAAGAGAGTTTCCAGAAGTCTTTCCTGATGATCTTCCTGGAGTCCCTTCTGAGAGAGAAATTGACTTCGGTATAAACATTCTTCTAGATACTTGTCCAATATCTATTCCGCCATAAAGAATGGCTCCAACAGAGTTGAAAGAGCTAAAAGAACAGTTGAAAGACCTCCTAGATAAAGGTTTCATTTGACCAAGTGTCTGACCTTGGGGTGCTCCGGTCTTGTTTGTGAGGAAGAAAGATGGTTCCCTTAGGATATGTATAGATTACCATCAGTTGAACAAGGTTACCATCAAGAATAAGTATCCTCTTCCGAGAATTGATGATCTCTTTGATCAACTTCAGGGTGCTACCTGTTTCTCTAAGATAGACCTCAGATTAGGCTCATCAGTTGAGGGTAAGGAAATGTGATATCCCAAAGACTACATTCGGTCATTATGAGTTCCTAGTTATGTCCTTTGGTTTGACCAATGCATCTGCAACATTCATGGACTTTATGAATAGAGTATTCAAGCTTTATTTAGATATGTTTGTTATCATATTCATTGCTGACAGACTAATTTATTCGAGGAATGAAGAAGATCATACTAGTCATCTCAGAATAGTTCTCCAAACTCTAAAGGATAGATAGTTATATGCCAAGTTCTCTAAGTGTGAGTTTTGTCTTGAGTTTGTGGCATTCTTAGGCCACATTGTGTCTAAAGAGGGAATTGAAGTTGATACCCAAAAAATAGAGGCAGTACAGAATTGGCCTAGACCCATATCTCCAACTGGTATTAGGAGTTTCTTGGGGTTGGCTAGATATTATCGAAGGTTCGTAGAGGGGTTATCATCTATTTCATCCCCTTTGACCAAGTTAACTTAGAAAACAGTGAAATTTCAATGGTCTGAAGCTTGTGAGAAAATCTTTCAGAAATTGAAAAAAAGAGGTTGACTACTGCCTCAGTATTGACCTAATCAGAAGGCACACAAGGTTTTGTTGTTTATTATGATGTGTTTAGAGTTGGTTTGGGTTGTGTGTTAATGCAGAATGGGAAAGTTATAGCTTATGCCTCCAGACAGTTGAAAGTTCATGAGAAGAATTACCCAACCCATGATCTAGAGTTGGCTGCCGTAGTATTTGCTTTGAAAATATGGCGCCATTATCTTGATGGTGTTCATGTAGATGTGTTCACCGATCACAAAAGTCTTCAGTATGTGTTTACTCAGAAAGAGCTTAATCTTAGAAAAATGAGGTGGTTAGAATTACTCATGTTGTTGCTGATGCCTTGAGCAGGTTATATATGGGTAGTACCACCCATTTTGAGGAAGATAAGAAAGAGCTAGCAAAAGATGTGCACAAACTTGCATGCTTGGGAGTCCGACTAATGGATTCCACAGAAGGAGGAGTAGTGGTGATGAATCGGGTTGAATCATCATTAGTGTCAGAAGTAAAAGAGAAGCAAGACCAAGATCCTATTTTGCTTTAATTGAAGGAAAATGTTCATAGGCAAAAAGCATTGGCTTTGAACAAGGGGGAGATGGAGTATTGAAGTATCAAGGTAGGTTGTGTGTACCAAGGGTGGATGAACTCCAAGAGAGGATCATGGAGGAAGCTCAAAGCTCCAAATATTTATCCATCCGGGTTCCACAAAAATGTATCGTGATTTGAGAGAAGCTTATTGGTGGAGTAGTATAAAGAAGGGCATTATAGAGTTTGTTGCTAAGTGTCCGAATTGCCAACAAGTTAAGGTAGAACACCAAAGTCCCGGTGGTATTGCTCAGAATATAGAACTTCCGAAATGGAAGTGGGAGATGATCAATATGGACTTCATCACAGGTTTACCAAGGTCTCGGAAGCAACATGATTCTATTTGGGTGATGGTTGATAGAATGACAAAATCTGCCCATTTTTTGCCGGTAAAGACTACCCATTCGGCAGAAGATTAAGCTAAGTTGTATATTCAAGAGGTGGTTAGACTTCATGGGTGCCAGTGTCGTTATTTCAGAAAGAGTTGCACAATTTACTGCACAGTTCTGGAAATATTTTCAGAATGGCTTGGGTTTAAAGGTGAACTTAAGTATCGGTTTTCACCCTCAGATAGATGGTCAAGCAGAGCGCACTATTCAGACCTTAGAAGATATGTTGAGGGCTTGTATGATTGATTTCAAGGGGAATTGGGATGATCACCTACCTCTCATTGAGTTCGCTTACAACAATAGTTACCACTTTAGCATCTAAATGGCTCCTTATGAAGCTCTCTGTGGGAGAAGATGCAGATCTCCTATTGGATGGTTTGAAGTTGGTAAAGCTGGGTTGATAGGACCAGACTTAGTTTATCAAGCTATGGAGAAAGTGAAAGTCATTCAAGAAAGGTTGAAAACGGTGCAGAGTCGTCAGAAATCCTACACTGATGTTAGGAGAATGGAGTTAGAGTATGAAGTACATGATTGAGTATTCTTGAAAGTTTCACCCAGGAAGGGTGCTATGAGATTTGGTAAGAAGGGGAAGCTTAGTCCTCGGTATATTGGTCTTTACAGAATATCCAAGAGGATTGGAAATGTAGCTTATGAGTTAGAGCTACCCCAAGAGTTGGCAGCAGTTCATTCGGTATTTCATGTCTCCATGTAGAAGAAGTGCATATGAGATCCTTCACTTATCATACGAACTGAAGATATTGGTATCAAGGATAGCTTGTCTTATGAAGAGATTTAGGTTCAGATCCTAGATCGCCAAGTTTGCAAGTTGAGAACAAAGGAAGTAGCATCAGTGAAAGTCCTTTGGAGGAACCAGTTTGTTGAGGAAGCTACTTGAGAAGCTGAGCAGGATATGAAGAAGAGATATCCACATCTCTTTGATCCTGGAGAAATTGCAGACCAAGGTAATAATTCTCTCCTTAGTACTCTTTAATTTATATACTTGATGTTGTTAGATTTACTTGTTGGGTGTGTGAGCTAAATGTTAGATGTTACACCCTTAGCCTAGTAAGAGTAATCTCATTCGAGGACGAATGTTCCCAAGGGAGAGATATTGTAACATCTGGCTATCTGAAAGAACTAGAAAGAGTTAGAATTGGAAATAATCATTTTAAGAAAGAATGAAAAATCTGGAAAATTGGTTAAGTTAAGTTAAGTTTGAATTTTGGGTCAGCTTAAAACGACCATAACTCCTAGCTCAAGATGAGTTAGGTTTTCTTACAGATACAGTAGGAAAGATCTTGGAATTATCTTTCTAACGCCACTGAGTTTGTGTGATTCCGAGTTCGTATGAGTGAGATATCGCCATTGGAATTTGGACTGGTTGGATAAGGAAAGTCCCATCTGGATTTTGGAATGGTAGTTTAGTCTTTTCCTTACCCTATTATTTTAATTTCATTTTTTGGTAATTAATTGGGGTCTAAACTGAACTTGGTTAGTTTACGCTTTTGGAAAAGAGTTAGGGTTTTGAGAAAAGAGGAGAAAAAGCAAGATTTGTCGATTTCTTGGAAAATTGCGTGTGGATTTCGCCAAGGGTTAATCCATACGAGGTATGTGAGATCACATAGCATTGGGTTAGTTCACCCACACGCCAATCATGATTCAATTCAGCGAAGTTGTATTGTTTTGGAAGCAAATCTCATGAGTTCTTGATGATAATTCGTTTGAAATCTTGTGGGTTCTTGTTGTTGAAGTTTCTTAAGTTTGATTCATGATTTTAGGTGTGATTTGAGTAGAATCTTACATTTATTGATGGTATAGTTGATTCTAACTGTTTGGGGAAAGAACCAAGTTGAAATAGGGGGTTTAGAGTTGAAAAACGAAGAAGAAAAGTCAGAGTGCACCTGGGCAGGGTCCTGGGGCGCCGCCATAGACAGAGCACCCCTAAAAGGGCTCTGGGGCATCGTGCCAGCCAGAGCGCCCTAACCCATACCCTAAAATTCAAGGGCCGGCGCTTCGCGCCTCTCAGAGTGCCAGGGTTGCCAGTTCTTCCTTAGCAACGTACCTATGCTTTCTAGTCGATTCTATACTCTGAGGTACGTCTAAACATCATGAAATTATCCATAAACATGAGATCATGAGCCTTGAATCCATACTTCAATTCAAGGAAAGTTAACAGTCAAGTTAAGAGGTTAAGGGGTCGTTTGGTACAAATATTGATAACGCAGGGATTAGTAATGCAGGGATTAGTAGTGCAGGGATTATTTTTTGTCAAGCGTTTGGTTCATTGATTCTCACTTAATCTTGTGTTTGATTTAAAACTCTACAAAAAAAATCTTTCCTATTATATCCTTGTGTTATTATGAGATTGTTTATTTCATGTAATTGAGTCAAGGTAGATAATCGGACCATAACACTACAATAATTTTTTTTTAGAAAATAACAACAAAGAAAAAGTGTGTTATATAAATT
>JAJOOR010021740.1:0-22721 GCA_036250505.1 Solanum acaule | reverse complement strand
TCTTCACTGTCACTGCAAGGTTCTCTTTTCATGCTTTCGGCAGATGGTGGACTAGTTGAATATAATTGGAATCCGTCCAACGGATGGAATTGGATAGAGCACGGAACACCAGATCCAAGTGTCATTCTTGTTGGTTCCCCGGGACCATGCTTCACAGGTGCTCATCTGTTCTTAATAGGTTCAGATGGAAAAGTGTATCTAAGGTTCTTGGACAATGGAACATGGAAATGGAGAAGCTGTGGCTTTCCATATATGGCAAATGAAAAACATGTCTCTGATAATCATGATCGTAAAGAAACTTGTACTTCCGATGATCTTGCAGATCGTTTAGAGAAAATTGAAGAAAACCTCCAAGCCTTTAACAAAAACTGTGACTCCAAGGTTAGTGTTTATTTACAATTCCTCTACTTGCTTCTTGAATATTTGGACTATGTTATACGGACTCTCCATCCCTTTGCACAATTTTGATTCCAAACATTCATGATCTGGATGTGAATGAGTCAAATGACTTATAATCCAATAAGTAAAACATTGGTATGGGCACACCTTTTTGAATACTAAACAGTATTTGGGCTATGTTATATGAACTACCCAACCACGGGTTAGCGAGTTCTGTAGAACCTAGAGCTTCGGGTATACATAGTCTAAAATCTATAATTCAGAACCCACAACGTCTACATTCTATACCAGCCATTGCCTAGACGCAGTTACGTTGGTATAACACATCTTTATGAATCCTAACATAACAGTAGTGAATACTTATCCATGCAACAAAGTCTCTATTGTCATAGTCATACATTGATTTATAAACAGGTGGCACTTACAAGACCGATTCCTTTTTCAGAAGATTCAGTCATATTTGAGCTCAGAGATGGCAGAGTATGTAAACTTGAACTCTACTCAAAAACCTCATTTCTAAAAGCTGCTTGAATGTTTAGAGGTTTGAAAAGTCTTATCATTTCATAAACTTCCCAGAATTGCTATAAAAACTTACTCAATACTGTTTTCTCTTTTAACAGATAGAATCTGACATTATCAAAGCTACTAGTAAAACATATTATTGATGCCAAAGAACTAACTGGAATGTGTATAGTAAAATTATTTTTTGTCAACTAAAGCAACTTTACATTACACACTATAACAACAGTCACTATACAATGGGTAAAGTTGAGTAACCATACGTGAAAGTAACCAAACTATTCACTGGGTACTTGTTACCTTTTACCAGCACAGGTACTGAGTAACTTTGACTTTCATGGTTTAAGCAAATTAGAAGAAATAACCTAACGTTGTTTTGTATTTTAAACTCTTGTATCCCATGACTTCAGTTGGCAGAAATGCGACGGACAGGAGATATAGATTGGACATGGTCACGTACGATTGGCACTCCTACTAGCCTCTGCGTAACAAGTTTCTGGGCAACTTTAGCATAATAACATCAAAAACACATCGTCACGTTAGCTGCAGGACAGGTGAAAAGATCAAGCAAGCAACAGCTTACAACTATACATGTATATATAGAGAGAGAGAGAGAAGAAGAACTAAACAGAAATTAGAAAATAAACAAACTTGTACAGTTTTCAATCCAAGTTTCTTTGTACAGACACTGTATTAGATTAAAATGCTTGTAAATCTACAACTTATCATAGTAAGATGCATTTACAAGTGTTACAAGTTTATACAGTTCATTTTTATTTTTATTTTGGTTTCCCACCCCGGAGCCCATATTAGAGCTCCGACTAAATCCAGATCGCGCACTGCAGGGCCCATTCGAGGGTGGCGCTCCCAACAGGATTTTCTCCATACCCAAGGCTCGAACCCGAGACCTCTGGTTAAGGGTGAAACATTCCCACCACTGCACCACAACCATCATAGGTTGTATAGTTCATTTTACAAGTGCAGAACATTGTAAATATACTACCTTATATAGTTAGCTGAATCATAGGAGAGATCTGTAGAATATTTTCTTACTTTTGATAGAGTTTCTTGCTAGTGTATATGAACATGTAATGCTGATATAATAAAGGGAAAACTTCATAAATAGTTATAGTGGGAAACATAATATGCCTCATTAAATATAGTTTGCCTATTTGCGCATTAGCTATAATTTAAATAGCTATTATGATTCTGATTTGTATAATTCGTCCTTTTATAAGTAATTATACAAAATCTTATTTAATTATATCTAACTGATTATGTGGTAATTAAGGAAAACAATTCTTTAAATATAGGTCATTTAGTTTAATTAGAATACATTACCAAATAAGTGTTCTTCTTCGTGAGGAAACGCAGAGTATTCATTGTTTTCATTCAATCAAAGCTTCTTCAGTATTAGAATGGAAACAATTGATTCTTTTTGTGGCTTAAACAACAAAAAGATAAACACAACAATCTATCCATTACAAGTTGTATATTCTTCTATGTATATGTATTTTTATATATTTCTTGGTTAATTCGTGTTTAATTTGTATTAAGATCCCCTAGACTGGTATTAAGATATGAAGTAGTTGATTTGTTTGAAAATAATTTGTAGATGTATATAATTTGCATAGAATTCCAGACTAAGTTTGTTTGTGTGTGATTTTGTCTAACCATATTATATATAATTGAGTAATTTTTGGTTACTTGTATCAGTTTGTATATGTTACGGTTATATTTGTATATTAGATAGATATTATACAAGTCGTGGGTGATTCTGTGTCTAAACATATTGTGATTTATGAATTTTTTCCTTACTTTATCAATTTTGTATATGTTACTATTTGATTTGTATATTAGATAGAATTTATACAAGTCGTCTTATATTTTAAGTCAACAAATGTAAATAATTGAGTAATTTTTCTATTACTTTTATCAGTTTTGTATATGTTACTGTTTGATTTGTATATTAGACAGATTTTATACAAGTCGTTATATACTTTAAGTCAACAAGTGTATATAATTGAGTAATTTTCGATTACTTGTATCAGTTTGTATATGTTAATGTTTGTTTTGTCTATTAGATAGATTTTATACAATTCATTATATATTTTAAGTCAATAAATGAATATAATTGAGTAATTTTTGATTACTTGTATAGTTTTGTATATGTCAATTGGACTTGTATAACTATGAACAATAGCACAACAGATTATTAATTATGCAATATATACAAATGCTAGTTTTCTTAATTACAATTCATTTATTATGTCATAAACAACTTAAATTATCGATATATAAAAGAAAGAAGAGAAAACAGGGCTATACCTCAAAATCATCTGCTTCATGTTAATTAATCCATTGCAACATAATCATGATTCTTGTACTTTTTTTTATTTTATAGGAATCATCAAATCGGTATCATTAACTCTTTTTTCCTCTTCTCTTTTTTTCTTTGGAAATTTCAACCCAGTATTGATGGGGTCATTGAGAAACTTAGATCTCATCTACTTCTTTGCAATGTTTGAATGAAATATCTTTAGATTTCGTAAGAGTACATGCAATTGCTTCAAAATGTTGAATTAAACTCAACGTAAAAGATGGATTTCCAACCGAATTTGTTGCATGCAAATGTATACTTCTAGTGATTCTCTTTGATGAAGATTGCTCCTCCATGATTAGAATGATTGTACCCAAGGAATCGAGATTTGGCTATAGAACTATGAAAAAAATGAGAAAATTGAGAAAATTATACAAATACAAAAAAAATATCAAAAAATGATGAAATTTATAAATAAAAAAAAACTAAATGTAGATTACCTGATTTTGCAAGATTATGAGGGTTGATTCAAAATTTTAAAATTTTGAAAATTGAATTGGTTGAGAGATTCATGGGAGAATAACAGAATTGAGGAGTCAATTAAGTGGGTAGGTTAGAGAGAAAGTGTGAAAAGATTTGTATGAATGGAAAATGAAAATATACACGATCTAATATAAAAATGTGAGACCCATCATAACCATTTTCTTAAACAATAACCCTTTTCTATAATTAATTAAAACTATAGTCAGGTGCATAATTACCTATTTAATGTTAGTTTAGTTATATAATTTCCCCTATGATAAAATATGAAGTTTTGTTAACTTTCATGGTATCAGAGCCACTAGGGCTCAAGATGTTGGTTCAGAAAATTCGAAACTTTTTCTAGCATCTTGGGAAAAGATTTCGGCTACTTGGGTTTGACAGGATACATTTGGGCTTGTTGTTCCAGCATCATTTCAATAGTTCTAAGGTACTCTAGATTGGTTTCAGGTGTTCCAACTTTTTCTATCTAGATAATGTTTATTTTTTCCTTTGCATTTGTGATATAAAATCTAAAAATTGCTTTGTGTTTTTGCGGTTGTTTGGTTCAGTTTTGGTGCTAATTTATTGCTCTTTTCAACTAGTTTGGTGTCAGATTTTTATCATTTGCTCTTCTTAATCAATTTTTTGGCTAAATATTAGTTAAAAAGTTTGAGGATAAATCTGCCATGACTGAAATTATTTTCAACTTATCCAAAATTACAAATTACAAAATGACTTAGAGTTTGTTTTGCATTGTTGTTGGAAGGCCAAAAGCACTTATTTTGAGATAAAAGTACTTATTTTAAAAAAACAAGTGTTTGGAAAATTAATAAAACTGCTTTTAAATGGAAGCAAAAGCAGTTTTTCTGTTGTTGGTAAGAAGCTAAAAATTTCCGTTTTTAAAAAAATGAGAAGCAGAAAATTATTTTTTTCAAGACTAACATATCGCTTCCAAATATACATATTTACCAATATATCTCTGTAACGACTTGTTCCCGTCGTTATAAAAATTCCAACGGGGGAAAATTTTAGGTCGGAAAACTTATTCGTAGTAACTTGGAATTTTCCAACCTTGTCCAGATTTGGATGAAATCGGAGTCTTTAAGGTGTAGGGAAATCGGGTAACAATCGGGTGATTTATTTATGATTCTAGTTACATGAGTGGTTAGATAACTAGTTAAGGAACCCGTACGACTTTACAGAATTGAATTCGGGTGAGTAGAACTTCCAGAATCAATCTTAGCGTGAAGAGTATTTTCTAAGGGCCGCTGTGGCGAGCTTGACACGACTTAAGGTCGTTAATAAACCCCTAAACGACCTTATTATGCACATTTCGAATTTTAGAGCTAAAGAACAAACCCCAGGCAACTCCTACTCATTTTCCACCATTCTTCAGGCTAAAGATAAGTTTTTCAGTCTCCGAATCCATTTTTTGATCGGTAGAACGTAATAGAATGGGTGAATACTGATGGGGGAGGGTTCTTTTTTATATATTCTATTGTGGAAACAACCCTAATTTGGATAATTGGGATCATGGGTTTGATCTAGTGTTCATAGAGTTGTTAGTAATTCGTGTAATTAGTGGTTGTTTATTGATTCATGTATTATATTGATTGTTTGTAAACTAAGAACAAGCGAAACGAATTCGGAAAGGGAAGGATCGAGTTTCTTAGGGTTTCAAACTTGTTTAAGGTAGGTGATGGTTGTGATTCTATGATTATGTGATGTATGTTTGTTCTTGCTTCATTATGATACATGTATGTATGTGAATGTTGCATCATTGATCACACTTGTTGTAAATGAGATAGATGAATAACTATATGTCATGAATCACTTCTTGATTATATGATTATTGAGAATGTACTTGTGATTGTGATTGTGGTGTGTCGATTGGATCAGATACCGCGTTTCGATATACTAATTGGGATCAATTGCCACGTTCTGGCATAATTATGGGATTGGTTGCCACGTTCCGGCATAAACATTGGATCGGGTACCACGTTCTGGTATGCTAATAGTTTGGGTTTGGGTTCCATGAGAGGAGCAACGACTTGTTATAAATGTATATTGTTGAGCATGTGATAATCGATATTGTATGTGTTCGGTATTTTGCATGTTTATAATGTGGTATTGACTTAGTTATGTTGCACTTAGTGGGATAACCGTGTGATCCTACCATTGTGGTTGTGTACTGATACTGCACTTGCTCTTTCTTTATTGAGTACAAGGCATCTTCAAGCGGCTATTGACAGATATTGCTTAGAAGATCAGTGAATATTGTTCGAATTCAAGGGTGAGTCAATTCTTCCGGGCTGCCATGGGTTCTCTTTCGTCTATGTCCATTATTGCGGACTTAGACTTTCTAGTTAGTTATTAATTGTTAGTTTGGGGTTGTATCCTTTCTTGTTTAGACTTTTGGTTCATTGTTAGATGTTTTGGCACATTGACTTTTAGGTTCTAGGTATATTTTACACATTGTTAGTTGTTAAATCTTTTGTTTGAAATTTATGGGAACTTCAGTTTTAGCTATTATTCTTGTTTTCGTATCCTTGAATGCTTAGTTTGGTTTAATTGCTTGGTTTGGGTTGTAGTAGTGGTTCTCCCACCGTAGGGTTAGTATGTGTCAACACGATGGTCTTGGTCGTGACAAAGTTGGTATCAGAGCCTAAGTTCGTTGATCTCGATGTACCAAAATGAGTCTAGTAGAGTCTCGTGGAATGGTATGGGGACGCCTTTACTTTTCTTCGAGAGGCTATAGAACTTTAGGAAATCTCTCTATTTTCTCTTTTCTCCTTTTGTGCTATGATTTAATTCCAATTGGTATCTGGCGATTCAAATTGGTATCTAACCTCTTTCACTTTTCTGTTCGTAGATGGTTAATACTAGATTCAACGGCGTCAGGCCCATAGCTCCTGTCAATGCTCCAGCTGAGGAATCGCAGCGAAAGGTCACGGTCGAGGTAGAGGTAGATGAAGAGCTAGGGGTAGAGGCCGTGGAAGAGTAGCGCCTGCTGGGAATGGAGCTCATGTTAAGAATGTTCCTGTGAATGAGAACCATCTTGCACATCATGAAGAGATTGAAGAGGAGAATATTGATATTGAGAATTTTGAGGATGTGGGACAAGAGGAAGAGGCACAGGCTGAGACTACCGATGTTCCCCCATAGACCCAGTGTTAGCTGGACAGATCATGACATTCTTGAAGGGGTTGGTTGAACCTTGAGTGCTTCCTTCTGCTCAAGCAATTCAAGCTTCTACTAATCCTTCTGTTGCTAGCACTGCGCCCAAGGTGGGTGGGACTGGGGGTAATGATGTTTTCTTTCGTCCTTTGTTAGGTTATGTTATGACTGGTAATGAACATGAAATATTGACTAAGTTTTTGAAGATAAAGCCTCATGTGTTTCTTGGTTCTGAGAATGAGGATGCTTATGAGTTCATCTTAGATTGCTATGAGAAGCTTCATAAGTTGGGAATTGTCCATCAGCATGGGGTTGAGTTTGTGTCCTTTCAACTTCAAGGTGAAGCTAAACAGTGGTGAAGAGCTTACATGGAATGTAGATCTTCAACTTTACCTCCACTTACTTGGACCCAATTCCATGCTCTGTTTCTAGAGAAGTATGTGCCTAGGACCTTGAGGGATCGCAAAAAGGATGAGTTCATGGCTTTGGAGCAGGGTGGTATGACTGTGGCTGCTTATGAGGCCAAGTTCCATGCTTTGTCTAAATATGCTACTCAAGTGGTGACTACTGAGGAGGAGAGGATCCAGTTATTTATTAGGGGACTAAATTCTGAGTTGCAAGTATTATTTGTTCATATGACTTCTGCAAGGAGGAGCTTTAATGAGGTAACAAACTATGTTAAGAAAGTGGAGGGTGTGAGGCGAGACGATCAAGCTACGGCATTGACAAAAAGGGCCAAGAACTCGGGTAACTTTCAAGGTTCTTATTCCAAGGGGTCCGGAAGGCCAACACTTGCAGCCAAGCCAATTCAGTCTGTTATGCCCGCCTCTGCAAGTAGTTACTCGAAAACTCCATCTCATAATTTCCAGGATAGCCAGGGAGTCGCGTCTTCGACGGGCGGCATACCATCTTTTGATTGTACTTGCTACAACTGTGGTGAACCTGGGAATATGAGGAGAGATTGTCCCCACCCACATGTGTTAGATTCCGCGCGGCAACAGTCTAGAGCAGTGGTACCCGCAGAAAATGGTAATAATGGTCGAGGGCATCCACAAGGTGGGCGAGGAGGTATTCAACGAGGTCGTGGAGGTAGAGGAAATGGTAATGCATGCAGGGGTAACGTGTAACCAGGCAGAGAAGTGGCTCGTCAAGATGATAGGGCTCAGTGTTATGCATTTCCGGGCAAGAATGAGGCAGAGGCATCTGACGCAGTGATCACAGGTACTATTCTTATCTGTGACCGAATGGTTAATGTGTTATTTGATCTGGATTCTACTTATTCATATGTATCTGTGCGATTTGCATCAGAATTTGCTATGATTTGTGATATACCTGATGCCCAATCCATGTTTCTACCCCAGTTGGAAAGTCAGTCATAGTCACTCATGTCTATCGTGCTTGTCCTATTTTGTTTATGGGGTTTCAGACTTGGGCTGATTTGGTGATTTTGGATATGACTAATTTTGATATAATCTTAGGCATGACTTGGTTGTCCCCCTATTATGTTGTGCTTAATTGTAATACTAAGTATGTAACTCTAGAAATTCCGGGAAGGGAAAAATTAGAGTGGCAAGGAGTGTACAAGCCTAAGCAAGATAAGATCATATCCTTCATTCGAGCTAGGAAATTGATAGGGAAAGGTGTTGACACCCAATTTTGGACCTCCACGATATAGATTAATCATTGAGCTTTTCAATTTCGAACGATATGAAATAATTTATTTTATAAAATTCACGAAGTTTTAAAGTTATTTTAAATAGTTTTGTCACATCTATAGATTTTTAATAATGAATATGTTTTATATAATTAATTACGTATGTAATTTAGTATATTTTATCAATATTTGGAAAATCATTTCAAAAGATTTTACATTTTTAGATAAGTATTTTATTCATTTACTTTAGTTTAAATTATAATTATAATTTCAAGTTAATTAGTTTGTACTTAAAGTAATTATTTTGTAACGGAATTAATTATTCTATTTTTTCGTTAGGATTAAGAAGCTCATTAATTTATTTATATTAATTCGTCTTATTTAGATTTTTGCCGAATTCATCAATTAATTTGAAAAATCGGCTAAGTTTTTAACCTCAATTGGTAATAATTTTAATTCTTTGTGTTTGCAATTGTAGTTATTTCCTCATTATGTTTAACCCATCAGAAGAAACTTTTTTTTTTTGGGCCCTACTTGTGAATCCACGCAGCCCACTAGATGAACCAACATCAACTCCTCACTTCCAATTCTTTTTCAATGCCCAACCGACTCAATTTACTCTTCTTGCAGCCCATCTATTCTCTTTCAATTCCCAGCCCACTTTTCTAGCCCAAACCCGGCCCATTTCTTGTATCAACAAAAGAACCCAGGAGCTTCAAGCTTAGCAGTAACTCACGCCAATTTCAAAGAGAAGCAGACGACGCCTTCACGGAAAGCAATTCACGGCGTCTATGTACGCGTAACGGCTTTATTCTTGTCATTTTCTCCTTTCTCCCACGCCAGTACACTCGTACAGCAGGAGCAACCCGCGTGGTTGTCCTCCCTAGCATGAGATTAAGCCGCGTGGCATGGAGAGGACGATGGAATCAATCCAGAGCGTCGAGCGGCCCTTTCCTCTTCCGGAATGAGGTTGAATCTTCAGAAAAAGGATGTCTTACCTGATTTGTGAAAGAATTTTGGCATTTTGAAATTAGAATTGGGCCTTGGTTTACCCGATTTTTGGTCCCTTTTTCCATTGATTTCGAACCCTAGTTTCTTCTATATATTCTTGGATTATTCATTTGTAAAAGGGGGGAGGAACTTTGGTTTTGAAATTTTAGAGTTAAAAATACATAGAATAGCTTAAGCGGAAATAGCGAGAATACCTACTAACTACTCAAGGAAAAGAGAGGGGATATTTGCTTTGAGTGTTTGGGTTCGATATTCCTACCTAGATTTCTTAACCATTATTCGCGTTCGGAATTGCTCAGTGGTGAAGTCGCCCCTGCTCGTCGCCGTCCCCAGTTCTGCTGCACTCTAAAAGGTAACATATATCCCTACTCATCATCATTCGTCTCCCAATGTGTTGATTGCTTGATTTCGACTGTAAAAATGTAGATTCATAAGTCCCAAAGAGTTCATAGTAACCTATTTGGATCGTCTTACTTGAATAATCAATTTAGTTTTCATATACTCTTCAGTATCATTTTTTTCTGCTTAAATCGTAGTGAGTTTGAGACCTTGCTTCTGTATATGTACAAATCTCCTATTCAACACCTTGTGTCTTTCCTTTAAGTGATTTGAGTTAAAACTTGACCAATGATTTCCGACGGATTAAAGAATGAGTTCTCATCTGCTTGCATATTTGAGGGTCTATTATTGGGATTCTATTTACTTTGTTTTGGTTCCATTTCTATGTGAGCCGACATCTCTGTTTCCTGTATTGTGAGATTGCCCAATGAATTAAGTGATTAGGGATGTAGGATTCAGTTTCTTTCTTAAGTTGTTATTAGATTTTTATAACATGTCATTTCTTGGTGCTAACAATTTCGAGTTCACTTGAAAAAATGGGGTCCCGCTTGAGTAGTAGGTTTGCTTTGGTCTGTTCTCTTCTTAAACTAAAATAAAATTGAGAAGTCCGTCCATTAACCGCTAGGATATGATGTCAAAAAAATAAATAAAATAAAGAAAAATAAACCACGCCTCTTCCTCCTCATCTCATTTGTTCTTTTCCTTAATTTGTATGTAGCCATAGCTGAAAACTTGAGCATTCTGTCTTTTATTTACTGCTGTCCAGATCTGCTTAATTTCATAAAGATTGATTTTACTCCGAATCATATTTCATTGCACAATTTGTGAAATCTCTCTTGCTCGTTAAGACTTGAGTCCTCCGGTTTATTCCCAAAATTTAAGTGTTTTATTTTTTTTACATTAGTAGATAGCATTTGAGTTTCAAGTTCCTTCGTATGCTTAATAATTTATTTCTTTTGTTAGTGGAACACATTAAGTTACGTTTTTTCCTTAATTTGTTGAAAGGAAAGGTCATTTGCAGAGATATTATTTTATTTATTTTAAACTTATTCTTGCTTTATTCCAAATTTGTAATAGTGTAAAATTTGTTATGTTTCTTCTTTGGGTATAAGTCCAGTAAGCTTGCCAACGTGATTTAATTATTTGTGTCATTTTTTTGTTTCCTTGTCTTATTTTATTGGCTAATATGATTATCTTGTGTGTATGCGAATCATGCCTACTCCCGAGTCTTTGGAGGCTCCCCCTCTCCACATGCCGTGGATTGGGCCTCCCCAGCCCGATTCTATATTTTCCATCGAGTCTGGGATCTTGAGACAAATGCAGGGGCTGGGAATTACGTTTTCAGATTCCGGAAAGCCCAAGGAAAGGGATGTATACTTACTGTATACAGCAGTATACACTAGTATACATGGAGGATTTTAATATACAGGTCCAAAAATTAATACAGGAGCTCGAGGAGCAGCATTAGGATGTATACATTGAGTGTACAGTCCAATATACCGGAAAAGAGCCCAAAATATGACCCATATACAACAATATACCTTTGATGTATACACAGTTGCTTGGGAGCGAAAATGGGCCCAAAAAGGTCCGAAAAAATGGCCCGACAGCAGAATCTTGATTGAATAGGCCCAAAATCGTGTCGGGAATTTTAGAATAGGACAGGTTCAACAAACTTGGGGAATTTGGGCCAAAGGCCCCAGTTCAATACTCTCTTCCTTTCTCTTATTTATTTTGTTGTGCTTGACTAACATTTGATTATCTTATGGTTTGATTTAATTAAATTCCCGAGAATGGTCATTTCATTTTATTTTTCAAATTAAGGTATATATATTTATTACTTAGTTCTTATTTTAATGTTAGTCTTGTCAACACTTAATTTATTTCCCTTTAGGAAAATCCCCCTTAGTCCTATTTCCCTCAAGATAATTGTATGATAATAATAACAATAATAAAAAATAGTAAATAAATAAAAAGCGAATTTCTTTTTTAGTTAATATTTTCTCAAATTTAGTCGAAGTCATTTTTAATCAAATCGCCAGTCAACTGCAAGTTAGTGGGCATTTCGAGGGCCTAACACCTTCTCGGAATGTACATTGAACTTCGAGCCCTTTTATTTCCAATTGATTTTATCTGTTTAAGTCTTTTGGAAATCTTAGGTTTTTTCTTGATTTTTTATTAAAAATTAAGTGGCGACTCTGTTCTTTTGAAAATTCGATTTCTCTTACACTATAAGTTTAATCGATTTTTTGAAAACTTAGTCATTTTTTCTTTTATATATTTTTATAGTAAAACAAAAGGTTGTTTGGCTTATTTGGCTCATATTCGAGATGTTGAGCTTCAGTCTCCATCCATTGGGTCTATTCCTGTGGTGTCAGAATTTAGAGAAGTATTTCCTAATGACTTGCCTGGTATGCCTCCGGATAAGGATATAGACTCCTGCATTGATCTAGAACCTGGTATTCGTCCCATTTATATCCCTCCATATCGCATGGCTCCGACAGAATTAAGAGAGCTTAAGGCTCAAAACTAAGAGCTTCTTGATAAGGGATTTATTCATCCTAGTGCTTCCCCATGGGGTGCCCCAATTTTGTTTGTTAAGAAAAATGATGGTAGCATGAGAATGCGTATAAATTACCGTCAATTGAATAGGATCACTATTCGAAACAAGTATCCTTTGCCTCGAATAGATAATTTTTTTGACCAATTGCAAGGTGCATCAGTTTTCTCTAAGATTGATCTAAGGTTTGGTTACCATCAATTAAAAATTAGGCCTGAGGATATGCCCAAGACGGAGTTTAGAACCCGCTATGGGCACTATGAGTTTTTGGTTATGTCTTTTGGTTTAACTAATGCGCCTGCAGTTTTTATGAGTTTAATGAATGGGGTGTTCAATCCATTTCTTGACTCATTCGTCATAGTCTTTATTGATGATATTTTGGTTTATTCTAAAAGTGAGGAAGAGCATGCCGACCATCTTCGTATTGTTCTGGGTGTTCTTAGGAAACAAAGGTTGTATGCTAAATTTTCTAAGTGTGAATTTTGATTGACTTTTGTTGCATTCTTGGGGCATGTAGTTTCGAAAGAAGGGGTAATGGTAGATCCTCAAAAGATTGAGGCGGTTAAGAATTGGGTTCGACCAAGTTCTGTGACTGAAGTTAGGAGTTTTGTGGGGCTCACTAGCTACTATCGTCAATTTGTGAAGAACTTTGCTTCTATTGCCACTCACTTGACTAATTTGACCAAAAAAGAGATACCATTTGAATGGACTGAAAAATGTGAGGAGAGCTTCTAAAGGCTCAAGACACTATTGACCACCGCACATATTCTAGCTTTACCGGTGGAAGGTAAGAATTTTATAGTTTATTGTGATGCTTCTCATTCTGGGTTGGGCGCGGTGTTAATGCGGTATAAGAATGATATAGCCTATGTGTCGCACCAATTTAAGGTGCATGAGAGAAATTATCCAACACATGATTTGGAGTTGGCAGCGGTAGTATTTGCTCTTAAGATCTGGCGACATTATCTCTATGGTGTTAAATGTGAGGTATTTACTGATCATCGTAGTTTGCAGCATGTGTTCACTCAAAAGGATCTAAATTTGAGACAGCGAAGGTGGATAGAGTTACTTAAGATTATGATGTCACTATTTAATACCATCCGGATAAAGGTAATGTAGTGGCAGACGTTTTGAGTCGGAAGGTGGTGAGTATAGGTAGTTTAGCTTGCCTAAGTGTAACCAAGCGACCTTTGGCTAAGGAAATTCAGACCTTAGAGTCCAAGTTCATACAGTTGGGCATCTCAGAAAGAGGTGGGGTGTTAGCTAGTATTGAAGTAAGGGTCACATTCATTGAGGAGATCAAGGCCAAACAATTTGAGGATGAGAATTTGGAAGAGATTAGGAAGAAGACTGTGAATGGTAAGGCACAAGAGACCACTCTTGATGCGGATGGTGTACTCAACTTTAAAGGGAGAATATGTGTTCCTAGAGTAGATGACTTGATTGAGAAATTGTTGGCAGAGTCTCATGGGTCGCGATATTCTATTCATCCGAGTGTGACCAAGATGTATTTAAATTTGAAGCGAATTTATTAGTGGTCGGGCATGAAGAAGGATATAGCGGAGTTTGTGGCGAAGTGTCCAAATTGTCAACAAGTGAAGTATGAACATCAAAGGCCTGCAGATTTGCTTTAAAGAATGTCAATTTCAGAATGAAAGTGGGAAAGAATAGTCATGGATTTTATGGTTGGTCTTCCCAAGACTTTGGAAAAGTTTGATTCTATTTGGGTAGTGGTTGATAGATTAACTAAGTCAGCCCATTTTATACTGGTAATAACAAATTATAATACTGAACAATTGGCTAAAGTTTATGTGAAAGAGATAGTGAGGTTGCATGGGCTACCTCTCTATCATCTCAGACCGTGGTACCCAATTCACATCCAAGTTTTGGAGGAAATTGCACGAAGAATTGGGAACCCAACTCACTTTTAGTACAGCCTTCCATCCACAGACAGATGGGCTGTCAGAGAGGACTATTCAAGTGTTAGAAGGCATGTTGAGGGCATGTGTGCTTGATTTTGAAGGGCATTGGGATAAATTCATACCTTTGTGTGAGTTCTCATATAATAATAGTTATCACTCCAGCATTGATATGGCACCATTTGAGGCATTATATGGAAGGGGATGTAGATCATCCATAGGATGGTTTAAGGCTGGAGATGTGAAGCCATTGGGAGTTGATTTAGTAAAGGATGCTCAAGAAAAGGTGAGGAGTATTCAAGCTAAACTTTTAGCAGCCTAGAGTAGACAGAAGAAGTATGCGAATCATAAGGTAAGAAATATGACTTTTCAAACCAATGAAAATGTTCTTCTCAAAGTATCACCCATGAAAGGGGTGATGAGATTTGGCAAGAAAGGTAAGCTAAGTCCTAGGTACATTGGTCTATTTAAGATTCTTGAATGTGTAGATATAGATTGGCTTTACCTCCTAATCTATCGGGTGTTCATCCGGTATTTTATGTGTCCATGTTGAAGAGGTATCTTGGTGACGGGGATTATATCTTAAAGTGGGACTCAATGGTGTTATACAAGGACCTCCAATATGAGGAGGAATCGATTGCAATTCTTGATCGTGATGTGTGTAAGTTGAGGACCAAGGATATTAAGTCCGTGAAAGTTCAATGGAAGCATCGTCCAGTTGAGGAAGCTACTTGGGAAACTGAGAGAGACATGCGAGACAAGTATCCCCAATTGTTCGTCAATTCAGGTACTACTTTATTCCATCCTTAGCATGTTTTCCTAAGTTTTATCACTCGGGACGAGTCATGGATAAATTGGTATTTATTGTAACGACATGTTCCCATCGTTATAGAAATGCCAACAGGGGGAAATTTTGGGTCGGAAAACTTGTTCGTAGTAACTTAGAATTTCCCAACATTGTCCGAATTTGGACAAAATTGGAGTCTTTAAGGTGTAGCGAAATCTTGTAACAATCAGGTGATTTATTTATGATTTTGTTTACATGAGTGGTTAGACAACTCGTTAAGGAACCCGTACGACTTTACGAAATTGAATTCGGGCGAGTAGAACTCCCGAAATCGATCTTAGCATGAAGGGTATTTTCTGAGGGCCACTGTGGCGGGCTCGACACGACTTAAGGTCGTTAATAAACCCCTAAACGACCTTACTATGCACTTTTCGACTTTAGAGCTAAAGAACGAACCTCAGGCGACTCCTACTCATTTTCCACCATTCTTGAGGCTAAAGGTAAGCTTTTCACTCCCCGAATCCATTTTTCGATCCGTAGAACGTAATAGAATGGGTGAATACTGATGGGGGAGGGGTTTGTTATAGATTTTATGGTGGAAACAACCCTAATTTGGATAATTGGGATTATGGGTTTGATCTAGGGTTCATAGAATTATTAGTAATTCGGGTAATTAGTGGTTGTTTATTGATTCTCATATTATATTGATTGTTTGTAGACTAAGAACAAGCGGAACAAATCCGAAAAGAAAAGGATCAAGTTTCTTAGGGTTTCAAGGTAGGTGATGGTTGTGATTCTATGATTGTGTGATGTATGTTTGTTCTTGCTTTATTATGATACATGTATGTATGTGAATGTTGTGCATCATTGATCACACTTGTTGTAAATGAGATAGATGAATAAGTATATGCCATGAATCACTTCTTGATTGTATGATTATTGAGAATGTACTTGTGATTGTGATTATGGTGTGTCGATTGGATCGGATACCGCGTTCTGGTATACTAATTGGGATCGGTTGCCACGTTCCGTCATAATTATGGGATCGATTGTCACGTTCTGGCATAAACATTGGATCGAGTACCACGTTTCGGTATGTTAACAGTTTAGGTTTGGGTTCCATGAGATGACCAATGACTTGTTATAAATGTATATTGTTGAGCATGTGATAATCAATATTGTATATGTTCGGTATTTTGATTGTTTATAATGTGGTATTGACTTGCTTATGTTGCACTTAGTGGGATAGTCGCGTGATCTTACCAGTACACTTTGGTTGTGTATTGATACTGCACTTGCACTTTCTTTGTTGAGTACAGGGCATCTTCAAGCGGCTATTGACAGACCTTGCTTAGAAGATCAGTGAACATTGTTCGAATGCAAGGGTGAGCCAATTCTTCCGAGCTGCCATGGGTTCTCTTTCGTCTATGTCCACCATTGCGGACTTAGACTTTCTAGTTAGTTATTAGTTGTTAGTTTGGGGTTATATCCCTTCTTGTTTAGACTTTTGGTTCATTGTTAAATGTTTTGGTACATTGACTTTCAGGTTTTAGGTGTATTTTCCGCATTGTTAGTTGTTAGATTTTTTGGTTGAAGTTTATGGGAACTTCAGTTTTAGCTATTATTCCTATTTTTGTATCCTTGAATGCTTAGTTTTGAGTTTAGTTGCTTGGTTTGGATTGCAGTAGTGGTTCTCCCACCGGAGGGTTAGTGTGGATGTCAATCACGACGGTCTGGGTTGTGACAATCACTTATTAATATTGAGTTTCATTTAAATTTTATTCTTTATTTTATATAATAAAATTTTATTTTATTTTATTACGTTTAACAACAATTTTTTTGCAAGATTAGAAAAAAATAATTAAAGATTCCAGCCCTCCCGAAATAAAGTATAATATTGATTGAAAATTTGAAATGTACATTTTAATTTAATAAAAATAAAAAATTAATTTTTTTTTTATAATAGAAATTTAAAATGGTTTCTCTTTATAAAATAATTTTAATATTAAAAGTACATTGATACGTGCCTTTTTTTCGTAATTTGACTCTCAAAAATACTTTTCAAAAAACTTTTAAAAAATATTAGTTAAACACAAGTTGCTTATCAAAAGCACTTTTCAAATTAATTGGTCAAACACAAATTGTTTTTTTCAAAAACACTTATCTGAAAAGCTATTTTTTAAAAATGCTTCTAAAAATAAACAGTTTTGATTAGCAATATCAAATAGGATCTTAGAGTACCTTGATTGTTGAATACTAAATACTCTTTGAGAGCATTGTGAGCTTGTTGAAGCTTTTGATTATGTTGAATATGAAAAGAAAGGTTGATGAGAATCTAAATCCCTTGAGGTCCTTTTAATAGGTTAGATTCCCTTTTCATATTCTTAGGAGGTCAATCCTCTTAATAGATTTAATTGTCTTTGATTTCATTTTGTTCTACCTTTCTATCCCTTTTTCTCTTACTTTTTTTTAAAAAAATATCTTTGTTTTTCTTATTCCGCTGTTAGAATTGTATCAACTCCTATCAATTGATAAAATATCAAGATACGAAAAATCAAAATCTTAACACTAAGAACAAAAAAAAAAGACAAACAAAAGATAAATGAGATGAGACATAAAATGGAAAAGAATTGAATACAATGGTTATAAATCAATCGATATCCATACCTTCAATTGACTTGATTCAACAAAGCACCAACCCTATAAAAGCAAGACACAAAAATGGAATTAATAGGTAATCATGACTATACCAAAATCAAGACCTCATATTAAGAACATCAAAACAAACATCTATACTATAGAGATGACTCCTGATTAATTTCCTCTAGCAAGCAATCTCATCAAGGCATCAACATTTTCTAGCAATTATGATTTCAGTGTTAAACTTCCTCAAGAGTATACTTAATTCATGAGAATTCAATACATATATTAAAAAAACTGAAGTCTAAACAAGTAATTCTTCGTTATTTATAGCCGAAGCTAATTACTACAAAAATACTCTTAATGAAATAAGGTTCTTCTAAGACAAGAGGCTTGCATTTTAGGAATATCCACTTTGCATACATAGTCTCTTTCTTCGTTCTTCAAGTAGTCTTCTAAGTGGAGTCTTAGTACCTCCACTTTAGCACATTCTTGAGCTTCAACTCTTCATATCAAGCACTCTCCAAGTTCCAAAGTAGCTACTCGAAGATATGTCTACATACTCCTTAGCTCGATTTCGTGTGCAAAATTTTGATGAAACTCAACTTGCATAAATTAAGCTTTCTTTTGTCAACGAAGAGGAGTTCTACACTTATAATAAGTAGCAAAGGTAAAATTAAGCACCACCAATTTAAAGAGCATATACTAAAGGCCATCTCAAAATATGAGAAATTCGTGCAATAACTTGCTTATTGTCAAAATAGTTAAGTTAATTGATCATATATAAAATTAACTCAGTATATTTTTTATTTAATAATTAACAACCTAAAATGAAAGTGTTCGAGCTAAAATATCTTGAATTCAAATTCTTAAAATATCCTATAAAATCACAAATATATACCGCTTCACAATCGTAAGATGTCTTATGTTTTACAAATATCATTATCATTCATTATTTATACAACAAATAAATGAAATGCAAATACGAACTCTTTGTGAATTTTTTATTTCTTACGAATAGTTTAAATATAATATAATATTAAATATCTATTGGTACCTATCACGCCCATGAGGTGTGCTAGTTTTTCTTTATAATTTCTTTTAAGAGTGTGAGAATGATAGATTTAATTAGAAAATAGTTCTAATAATTATCTCCACTTCACCAAATTTGACAAAGGAAACTCATGACCAACCCTTGAAAAATTGCACCACTTGTTAAATATTATATAGAGGTTCAATGTGCTTAATTGCCAAATTATGTGGGTTCCATACCATTGAATTAAACTATATTTACTTATTTTGGATACTTAAATTAAATCAAGCAATTTAATATTTAATATTAGGAGTTATAAATTAAAGTGATACTAACATATACCACCTAACACCAGAGATAGAGCCAATTTTTTTGAGAAGTTAATAAGTGTTTCTTTTAGAAAATATATATCTATTTTTAAAAAAAGTAAAAAGTGGTTAACTAAGTTAATAAAAAAAAAAGTTATTTTGGGTAGCTTTAGAAATTGTGTTTCAGAAACTAAAAAGGTAAAAAAAAAAATCTAAATAATATTTTTGAAACATTGGTCAAGCACAAAGTATTGCTACAATATTAACGAAGGTATTTTTTAAAATTAATAGGTGAAACACAAATTGATATTCTTAGTCCTCTAAGAATATTTTTCCGAGCAGCACTTCAGACATAAAAACACTTTTCAAAATAAGCGGATTTTAAAATTTGACCAAACAGGCTATCTATTAGGATACAAATTATAAGTTCATTTGAACTCAATATCTTTTGCACAAATATATATTAATAGTTCATTAAGTATGTATAAATAGTACTCCCTCGAGTCCAAATTAAGTGAATCGTTGAGACCTTTTTTATAGTTCAAAATAAGTGAACTATCCAAAGTCTAAGAATTGTTGGGGTTTTTTTTGACATGTATCTTTCATTTAATGAGATTGTTAACTACTTTACATTTTCTAGGATACTATAGTTTGAAAATAATCAAAAGAATAGTAGTGAAAACTGAAAAGTAGCCTATAATTTATATTTTTTTTAAATGTCATACCCAATAATTCACTTAATATAAACCGGAGAAAGTAACATATTTCTAACCAATAAATTTAAAGAGTATCAAATTAGAAAATAGTTCTAGAAATCGCTACTTCACCAAATTTGGCAAAGGAAACTCGTGATAATTTCTTCAAAAATTGCACGACTTGTCAGACATTATGGAGATTTTATGTGCATGATTGCCCCCAATTATGTGAAGCCCATAACATTGAATTAAATTATAAAATTACTTATTTTGGGTATTTAAATTTAATCAGATTATTTTAGCAGTTATAACTTGTTTGATCAGGTTTTTGAAAAATTTAATAATCTTTTTTTAAAAAAAATAAAATTTAAAAATACTTGCTTTAATAATCTTTTTGAAACTGTTTAGCCAAACATAGAATATTGCTCTCAAAAAGTATCTTTTTAAAATAAATAAAATACTACTGATAAGAAAATATTTTGTAGAATTAATAGATTTTATAATTTGGCTAAACATGATATTAGTATACAAGTTATATATTCAGGGATGTATTAAAAATCGACTCACTAGATACAAACACGTGACACCTAGCTTAAGATAAAAGTCTTAAATCGGCAAAATATATCAAAGATATTGGGTATATAAATAAGTATGTATTACACTTTAGTGACGCGTTTTAAAGTTGTGAGGGTCTAGGCCCAATACCAACAATATCACTAATGGATTGGACCGTTACATATGGTATCATAGTCACTCATATGTCAACCTTGTCGATGGTGGGTCATAGTTCAATTAAGTTGAGACAAATTTCGAAAAAGCATAATAAACCTTAGTGTTGAGTCTAGACAAATTTCATGCGATGGGGGCAAACATCAGCGAGGATGTCGAGTCATAAGAAAGGGTATATATGACACTCTATCTTAGGGTAAGAGACATTGGCAAAACACAGAATCGATGTTAGGTAGGTATATAACTAAACAAATGTTATACTTTAGTGATACGTTTTATAGTCGTATGAATCTAAGCCCTAATCGAATAATATCACTAGCGGGCTAAATCGTTACAAAATGATCAGTTTCAAATCCAACAAATCAAATAAGCTATGTACATAAATTTGAAATTCGTATCCACAAAATTCAGATCTTAAGTAGGCGTTCAACCATAGATTTCAAATATTTTTCACTTTATTTTGAATTTATGAAGTTGTCTTAGATTACACATTTTTCAAAGAAAAATTGAAATACTTCCTTCATTCCATATTAATTTAATTTTTGAGGCATTTTCCATTTTTCAAATTAACTTAATTGTTCAATTTTCAAAACTATTTTTAGAGTGTTCTTCCAATTTTACCCTTCATTAGTTAGTATTGGAATTAGTGATTAATTAATATTTAGTTATTTTAATCATAAATTTGACAATTATTAATAAGGGTAAAAATGGAAAACTATGTTCAAATTATGTCTTAATCTACTTTTCTTAAAGGGTATGAAACACCTCAAAAATTAAATTAATATGAAATGGAGGCAGTAATGTTTATGTTTGAAATGCACTTAAATACAACTTCAAAAGTGAAAAAACAAGTTAAAATACAACTTCAAATTGAATTAAAGATCAAACGGTAATTTTCAAATAAAAGTGAAAAAAATATTTCAAAGAAAAAATTCTTTTGGCTAGAATAATTTGGCCGTAATTTGGTCATAATGGCCTAAATACATATTCACACTATAAACTAATTTCTTTTTGACAATTATACCCTTCTTTGTCAAATTTACATTTTTTAATTTATTTATTTATTACTCCCTCCGTCCACTATTGTTTGTCAGGGTAAGATCATGCACAACCTTTAAGAAAAATTTAATATAAGGTGCAATTTAACTAATATAACCCTACTATCAATCATTATTAAAATGATTTGTACTTTTTGAAAACTGTAAAAACAACTTTTTTTTCACATTTAAGTAGTCTTGTAACTTTAAAATGACTATTTTTTTAAACTAGTAGTTATGTAATTATTAAGGGCAGAATTGAAAAAAAATGACTAATTGTTTCTGGATTATTTAAATTGAGAATTAATTTTGGACATCTATTTTTAGTATACCTGACAAACAATAGTGGAAGGAGAGAATAATTATGTTTCAATAAATGAGAAAGATTTCCAATACATGGGAAATTGACTAAATATTTCTCTAACTTCCATACATATATGGCTTTTAATTTCTTTTTAAAATGTTGTAAAATGGCCAAAGACCAATACGTATGTAGTTTTTTTCTTTTCTTTTTTCTCCTTTTCTAATTAAAAAGCTATAAAGAAAATAGTTCAAGGAGTTTGTGAAATGGAAAAAAAAGTTAATTTTGTTTTGGAGGGAAAAGTATTAAGGGAATAAATGCAAAAATTGAAATAAGAATATTATAGAATTTTTATATTTCTGGTCAAATTATGATCATTTAACATTACTCTATTTCAAAAATAAATAAAATATTTTTTATGGAAAAATGGGTCCTAGCCTAGTGGTTGAGAACCACGAGGTTTCAAATTCAATTCTCGAAATAAAAAAATACTAAGTGATTTTTCTCATTTATCATAGTCTTAATGAACAGAATTACCTGGTCTGTTACTGGTGAAATGTGACAAATATCTCATAAAATTAATCGAGTCACGCAAAAATTAACCCAAAAATATATACTTATGTGTAACACATGATTTAAGTGTTCATTAATTTGGTATAAACTTACATAGCCAGCAATAATATGGTACTACTATGGAAGCATGCTATAATCAAAACCTTTGACTAGAGGGGGGGGGGGGGGGGGGGGGGGGGGGGGGGGGGGGGGGGGGGG